>CAKAKR010061530.1:91931-102406 GCA_916700685.1 Adelosebastes latens | reverse complement strand
CAGCTGGTAGTCAGGAGTGAAAGTTTTGCAAGCATGTGCATCCCAGACAGACATTGTGCTACCATAGCAACCGTGACTTACCCGTTAGCGCATTACGGCGCACGTGCACAGACCGGGTCATTCATTTCTCTCCTCCATTCATTCATCAATTCATTCACTCACTCATTGACACATTCTGCTTTGTGTTCTTTCTTTGTCTCTCTCCCTCACATGTTGATGTTTCACTGCATTGATAGAAAAACAGAAACCACTGCCATCATTTTATAAAATTTTAATATTGACAAGTACTATACATTAAAGCCCCCCTCCAGTCAGTTTTACTTCCTGTTTTTTGGTTCTTTCTCAAACAGAGAATAGGGGTGGGGTTAATAGTCAGACGTAATTCGTTACCATGGCAACCAGATTTCATCGTTTCTCAACCCAGTTTAGATGAAACCAGCTTATATAAATTTACTGTTTATCAGACCACAAATGAGACAAGAATTAGCAAAACACACCGACTCTCTTTCACTCGCTTTCTTCTTCACCGTCTCCTCCTGGCGAGGCGGCCGTGAGCAACCGCAGAGGTTCGCTGTTCGAAATACCGTTTCGGGACGTTTTGGAGGTGCACTGTCCTCAGCTCCCAGCACCGGCACCGCACCAGGCTGCACTGTGACAGCACGCACAAATGCCATGGTGAAAATAAACACGCTAAACTAAGGTGGAGGAAACTAAAAAATAAAATGAAACTCCTCAGTTAGCAAATGCAACAAGTATAGCTAGCTACACCTAACTAGCTAACTAACAAGAAAGACAAACTGACAGACAGATAAACAGTTTTATCGGTTTGCTGCTGCTCAGACTCAAACCAGCATGAGTGCACCTGCGCTAGCTTGGAGGATGACGTATGACCTGCAGCTTCTACTATAGTCATACGTCATATTCCCATTTTACCAACAACCTTCTTTTTTAAACTTTGAGCCCAAAATTAAGTTATTTGTCAAAAAAAAATTGGCAATCAACTTAGTCTGGACATGACTCAAATAAATATGAAATATCACAGAAATGGCAAAATACACTGGATGGGGGCTTTAATAAACACGTGTAGCTGCGTACAACTACACTATAGACTGTTTTCTTAATTATTCTGTTGCCAAGGGTCAGAAGTGAACTTCCATTCTCAAAAGGAAAGCTTGCTGTTGAGTTGAAGTCTCAGCAAAATCTGAATATTTGATGCCAGGTAGTTTTTATTGCAGGGCTCTTGCAGTGAATTGCATTACATTCTGCAACATTTTTTTTTTTTCTATTTTTCTGGTCACTCAGTGTAAATTTCTCTAAAATGTAAGCTTGCAGTCACATTGCCAGTGGTGTAACTGAAGCAAGTAAATTGCCTGCATTGAATACTGTGTAGGCATAACAGGAGGGTATGTGCGGAAAACTAATGTGATGTGTATTTTGCAGCCCTGTCTCCTAAAAATCCCGTTCCCATACAAGGAAACTGCAATGTGAATTACGTTTCAAGGGAAACGTGTTTGCTTTGGACAAATATGTTTGTAATGATAGTCCGCTGAAGTCCATGTAAGGAGGAGGTCGGGGTGGTGGATGGGTCAAACAAACACAGGACTTTCGCCCAGGAGACCGCTGCTCGTGTCCCGTGGGAAACTAAAAGTCAACTTTCACTTATTTTATTCATGAAGGTTTTTTTTACTAAACCTAACCAAGTAGTTTTGTTGCTTTTTTTGTTTCAATTTACAACATTAACCACATGTTTAAAACTGTTTAAAAGCGCGACCATAATCCGGGAGAAAATCAGTTTTCCTCGAAACATATTTGAGAATACAGTTTCTCAACGTGAACGTAATATTGTATGATACATGGTTGGTACAGTAAGGTGATGTGCAGTGGTGAATGAAGTACCTGAAAGCCACATTAGTAAAAGTACAGATATCGAACCAGAAAATGACTTAAGTAGAAGTTAAAGTCACCTGAATGTTACTTGAGTAAAAGTCTAATCTTATATTTACTGTACTTTAAGCTGCAGTGGGTGGAATTGGAGAAAATATGATTTAAAAAGTTATTTTTATAAAACGGTCACTATATCCTGACAGTAGTGCATGAGACAGGTAATCTGAAAAAAAAATCATGTGTCTCTGTGTCCTCCGGTGCTCCTAATGGTATCTACAAGATTTCACAGACCGGAGGAACACAACCAATCAGAGCCAATCACTCGCGAACTCCAATCAAATGGTCAAACTATGCAGCGCTGATCAAATATGAATCAATATTCTGTTACTGTAATGCCTATTTCTCGCCTCAAATGTTTTCAGAATTATCTTGCAGTGTACTGTTTAGCTGTGAAATGAGAAAGTTTGTGACCCGGCAGCCATGTTGAGATCAGTTGAGGAAATGCCAAACACCGCCCTCCACCCAGAGCAAACTTTCTGTGTGCTTACGGTGCGGTTAAACACACACCAACAAACCCATCAACCTGCCGTTATTTTCTACTGACTAAAAGTCAGAACTCGCTTTCAGGGTTTTTGATGACATTTTCTTCAGCAGTCCATCTATTAGTGATGTATTTTGTCTTTGTGAAGCCTCCTCCCCAGCTGTGCTCGCTGACAGCGTCAGAGATGGAGGAGATTTAGTGCCGGCTACACAGAAAGAAAAAAAAACATGCGAGTAATGGCTGGGAGATATGCGAACAAGCAGTAATCACTGCAATTATTATTATCAGAATCACCGCTTTTGATTTCAGCCCTCGGCAGCACAGTGTGTACGTGTGTGTGTGTGTGTGTGTGTGCGTGATGGAAGTATTCCACTCCTCCGTTAAAGGCCTCCAGACGGACATTAACCCTTAATCCGTCACAGTAATGCTTGATGCCAAGACCATCCTCTCTCTACAAGCATCAAACCTCTTCCTATCTCTGCATCTTTTACTTTTTTTTCCCTTTCACCTCATTTCCACTCTGCCTCTTACGTCCTTCTTTCTCTCATTCTCTCTCAAGCTTTTCTCTGTGCATTTACGATCCTCCCTATTTGTCTCCATGTTCCCTTTCAATCATCCTCTCTCCGTCGCTCTCCTCCCAGAGTCTCATATCTCCCCTCTTCATCCCTCCAGATCAGGTGGCTTAAGTGTTCCCTGTCACTCACGTAGCAGCTCCAGCCAGAGGACACATTATTACTAATATACTAAAACAATCAATTGAAACATTGCCTGAAGGGGGGTTGGGAATATATTGCATTTTAATGTCAGACAATATGAGCAAAGTGGTCTTTTGAGACCCAAACTGAATTTCAGATTCGTCGGGCGTCGTTTGCCTTGCAGTGTACAGGTGGAACGAGTACCGCGGATGAATTTCTGATATGTCAGAAATTTTGGTCAGTCGCCTTGTTAGCATTGTGACCCGTACAGACTGCTCCGTCCTCCACACGGCGTTTACCTTATTAACGTTATGGCTCCCTTATAGTATTGGGTTTTAATCAGAAATATTGCCAAATAGGAGCTTTTTGCTTTTCGTTTTGACACCTAATCCTCCGCCATCGTCTTGTCTGTCAACTCTCTCTCATCCCGTCTGTGCACTCTGACTACTGCTACTCTGAGCTGAGACTCCGAACAGAGTTGACACTTTCACTTTCAGTTTGTAACGTCCGTAGTCCGACTATGTGTTGATAACACGGCGCTGATACTCCAAAATGAACTAAATGGGTTTTCCTGCTGTAAGCGCGGTGGGCAAGTAATATGATCGATGTGTGCCCGACCACCGTGTAACACCGGTAACACAGATTACCGCGGCAAGTCTAGTCGTGGCTGACGATCGGACCGTACAGTGTGAGCACATAAATCGTGAGATACGTGACACAAACTTGAGTCTCTTCCTCTAGTCTCTGTGAAATTTCTCCGTCTTTCATTCATTTCAGTTTAAGCCCATACAAATTGAAGTGTTCAACAGCATCCTGTCGTGCTCCTCGGGAGGGATTCATCGCTTCTCAGAGGAAATAAATGGAAGCTGGTTGTTTCGTGCAGCTTGTCGCATTCGTTCTGGCTCTATCCAAACTTTTTTTTCCATGCTACCTAAACAATACATCATTTACTGCTGTTGCACTGAATGTTGGCTCTAGATGTAAATTGTGTCCTGCAGGATCATCCAGCGTGGTCTGATGTTTGTCCGTCATCTGCGGTGCTGCGTTTTCCTGCTGTTTTGTCAAGTTTTGGGACTGTGACTATATTGGCTATGTCTGAGTGACTGACTCCGGCTCTTTTAGTCCTCATCGCTTGATTGGCATTTCCTATTTAAGAGGGATTTATCTCTCCTCCTTAGTGCCTCATTCATCTTTGCTGACCAGCTGAATCGGCCTCATCCCGATCCCCCACGGCACACTCATAATTGGATGAGCAGCAGGAGGCCACACAGATTGTGCGTGCATACGGCATGCATGCCGCATATACTGGGCCAATTTAATGTGGACTTAGTTTGCTTAAAAGATGTTTGTTTACATGAGGACGTCAGCGCAGATTTAACCGGCTCAGTGTGATATGTTTACTGTACATTAGATCCCTACATGATCTCCATACAGATGGGCCAGTATCTCTTCAGCCTGTTGGCCAAACCCCATGTTATCTTTGGCTTTTTTAGCTGACTTGTCGGTTTAACCAAGTCAAGTCAGCTATCTGATCGGCCCACAGGGAGACAGTGTGATCTTTTGCAGGCCACATGCTTCTCAGTGTTGGAAGTTGTGCTGAAACAATTGCTTGATTAAAAGAAGAATTCAACATTTTGGGAAATACACTTCTTCGCTTTCTTGGTGAGAAGATTGATACCCCTTTCGGCGGTAATTCTAGTTTTGATCTTATAGTCTGAAAGATGAATCGCTAAATCGATCAAGAAAATAATCGCTAGTTGCAATGTATGTTCAGAGTGAGAAGAGTATTTCAATGTATGTGTTTAAATACGGGTCACACCTGGCAGCACTGCACTGTAAACATTGTTGGGTGTGCCGGAGGGTTTGTGTGCCGGTGGCAAAATCCTAATTAGATCTCATCCATGTCCTTTTGTTTTGTTGTTGGATGTTTCAGTAAAGAGCATCAAAAGTCTCTATGTATAAAAATAATTTTTTGTTTGGTTGCTGCAGTGTTGTCCACCCCCTCCTGCGCCACCATTATGCGTCCTACCCACGTTTTCTACCCCAGAATGCTTCACTTCAGGGGTCAATCGGGGGAGCAGAGAGCCTTATCTGGCACAGCCTCTTTTGCCAAAATCTGTGTACCCTTTGGCATATTATCATTTTTTTCCTTTTAAAGTCGCTGAAAGTCAATTCTTACTGTTCTGTTTTTCATTTTTATTCTACATACAAAATCCCCCCCTGCCACACATTCTTCAACCCCCTCAAAAACCTGATGATTAATGTCTTTCTCTCCATCATTCAGTCTCTCTAACCTAATCTCTTCGTTTTATACACACACATACACGCAGAGAAAGAGTCCAACTGGCTGTTTGTCAGCTTTGACATGCCCTCGCTCATCTCGCCAGCTGAATGAAATCTTTTCACCCGCTGTGCCATTTTAATCTCTTGTATGCCATTTTAATCTAATCTGTTTGCCTTTTATGTGAGGAGTACGCAGGGCAGCCAGATGCTTTTTTTTTTGTGGTAACTCCAACAAACTAAGACACATCAGCCATCATGTTGTGATTAAGTGATGTCCTCTATTTCACTTTCATCCTCACAAGTAAGAACCTCGTACCACTCGTGTCGTCATGAAAGACGTGAACGCACAAACAACATCTTCTACAGTGTAGAAAATGACATGATGAGCATCAGCAATTTTCTTACAATCAGTTACATGCACACTGTACACGCTTCACCCGACCAAACCTTCCATTTTCTGTCTTATTGCAGATATTCTTGGCTCTGCCCATCGGGACGAGTTTATTAAGTTTTTCCCAGCAGAGTTCAAAGTCAAAGAGTCCATCTCTTCTTGTTAGTATCTCTTCTGGGATTGCAGCATAACATCTCTCCCCTCGCATGGGAATTAATGTTTCCAATGGAACAAGTCAGTCATCTACCAAAGCATCAACTCTAATTTGCCCTGCAGCAATAATTTATTTGTTCAAACGCAGCTTTGACAGAGGCACAGCCTTATGTTGTCTTCATTCGCAGTTTATGATTTAATTAAGGATAATTGATTGCTCCTTGCACATCTGTGGCACATATTTGACTTCTACAAACCACAAACAAACAAATTGACCTCACTACCACAGCATTTCACTGCTGTCAAATGAAAATCTGAATCTTTATTAAAGGTGCTAAATGCGAGCTTGGGAGCATTTCTATTGCCTCCACACGGCTCTCAGCATGGAGACAGCTGAGCCGGCGGCTATAGCAGCTAACTGTGCTAACCGTGCAAAAATACTGCAACAGGGCTGACAGAGCTAACAGCGTTAACAGTGTTATTATTGTAACCATGAGAACAAGCTCTCCTTATTGTAACGAAACAGTCATTGTATCCCAAACCATGATCACTAAAGCTGGGCATAAACTGTAAGATTTTACTCCGTTTCTGGCCAGAATTTGGAGCCGCACGACTCTGTTTCATTGCTGTGCAGAGTACAGGGGGGACAAAGGACCGATTAACTCCTCCCAACCGGCCGCCGGACAATCGGATGTATTTCTGACATGTCTGAAATTTTGGTCGGCCGTCCACAGGCTCCCGCACAGTTGAAGCAGAGCCACGAGCCAATTCCCCAACGTCAATAAAAAAGTAAAAAATAAAGTCAATGGCGGTAAATATTTGTGACCTCTGTGCTGAACATAGTAGAGCATTTAGCTGCTAACGAGCCAAATTATTTCAGACGTTGGTGGAGACCAAATACAGAGCTAAAAGAGATTGAATTATCGGACTTCAATTAACCAGACTGCCAGAAACACGACACCAAATGCATGCTGATACTCTGTGGCTAATCAAACTACATTGTATTGCTCATTTATGACTGCATGCTCAAGGACATCTCGTGGTTGCAGTGACTCACACTTTCTCAAAACACCTTTAATTGTCTGTTTGATACTGCCATTGATTGACTGCTGACTCCTCACTCGCTACTGTTAACAAGCCCCCAGTGAGACACATTGGGGGGAAAACAGTTTGCTCAGTTTTATTGTTTTGGACGGTGTATTTGGCAGCTAACTGCTAACAGAACTACCAGTACACATATACAGTAGCTGAGAGCGTCGCCGCCGCTAACAGCTAACGGATATACACACTCATCTCTTCTAGTGGTTCTGTTCTGGGATCACCGCATTACATCTCCCCACTCGCATGTGAATCAATGTTTCCAATGGAGCAAATCAATCATCTATTGTACCAAAGCATCAACTCTAATTTGCTCTGCAGCAATATTTTATTTGTTCGAACGCAGCTTTGACAGAGGCACAGCCTTATTTTGTAAGATCTATTAAAGAATAATTGACTGCTTCTTGTGGCACATATTTGACTTCTGTAAACCTCAAACAAACAAGTTGACCTCACTACCACAGCATTTCACTGCTGTCAAATGAAAACCGAATCCTAAAAGTGTTAACCTTTAAGAAAAACAACCCTTTTAAAAAAGAAAAAATCCAATTTTCCCAAAACTGTCCTCCCAAGAAGAACGACAGAAGTCATTTTCAGGAAGTGCCCAAAAACAACATATGTTTACGTTCAAGTGACAAAGCCGTCGTTGTAGAGAGCATGGACAAACAAGGTATTTTATGGTTGAAATTGTGGTCTGGTTTCATATTGAAAAAACCAACCACAACACAGGACATGTTTACTTTATTAACATTCAACAGAAAACTCTTTCTTCTTTTCCTAACCGCAATCTTAACATTAATGTGGCCATTGAATGTAATCCAGGCAGCAATTTTTTTTCCCATAAAAACAAATTAGTAGTACGTAAACCTAATTCATGATCTTTAAAACTAATAAGACCCAACTCTACTTTTTAGGGTTCAAACACCGAAGGGGCAGAACCCTTCTATGTTTGGGTGAATTTGTTATTATTATTATTTGTTGTCTGCCGCAGCGGCTCAATTTCCCGTGATCTGTCAGATATAATCCTCATAATTGAAATCAAACCATTCTGAGACAGAAAAAAACTTTCAGTCTCAAGGTAGGAGCTGCAATCAGTTTTTGGCAGGTGAAAATTATGAGTTGTAATGGTCCTTTAAGAAATTTCAGCAGGTAAAATGAATGAGTGGGCTATAATCTGTCAGATATAATCGTCACGAATGAAATAAAACCGTTCAGAGTCAGAAAAAAACTTTCAGTCACAAGGTAGAAGCTGCAATCAGTTTTTGGCAGGTGAAAACTGTGTTTTATGGGTTGTAATGGTCCTTTTAAAAGAATTTCAGCAGGTAAAAAGGACTGAGTGGGCTATAATCTGTGAGATATAATCCTCATGATGATATCAAATCATTCTGAGACAGAAAAAACATTTCAGTCACAAGGTAGGAGCTACAATCAGTTTTTGGCATGTGAAGACTATGAGTTGTAATGGTCCTTTAAAGGAATTTCAGCAGGTGGGCTATAATCCGTCAGATATAATCCTCATGAATGAAATCAAACCATTCTGAGGTAGAAAAAAACTTTCAGTCAAAGTCAAATATTGGACTTCAATTCATCAAATGGCCAAAAACACAACTCCAAATGCATGCTATTACTCAGTCTGTATCTGTGTAAATAAGCAGCTATTTGCTAACAAGTTCACCATAAAAAAGCTATTAAAATGACAGTGTTGTGCTCACAGCTTGTTTCCGATACTGTGAAATCACACACTTGCAGAGCATCTCTGGGTTTGCTTGCCAAGGAGACTTGAGCCAGTCATTTGTTTCAGAGCAGCTTTGCAGATGACAGGACAGATTTTATTTTATCTTCTCACAGATGGCTTCAGATAAAAGGCAAATTGCCTCAAACTGTTAAAGTGAAATTTGGCTTTTATTCACATGAGAGGGTAAGGAAGTGAGTAGAGTCAATCTTCACCAACTCTGATCCTAATTTATCATTGTATTGGACCAATTATACTGTTGGATTATCATTGTTATAGTTTATATTTTTTACTTTACATAAAATGGGAGTCGTGGTTGCAATTACTTCTTTTATTTAATTATCTCAAGATAATTGATTTTGTTTATCAGAGAACCGGCTAATTAAGTTGTTCTCTTGTGAAAACTACTCTTTGTCTTCTAAAGATAACTATTTAAAAGAATAATATATGAAACTGTTATCACGACAAAAAACACTTTGTTATCCTGAGATATTGAGATGAATCACTTGCGACAGGATTAATCATTTTTAATTCCATTTTCCAACTCACAGCCCCTGTTAGACTGGATCTCTCCTTTCCCAAGGTTTCTTCCTTTTATACCTTGATGTCTGTTTATTCTTGTGTTCTTAGAAAGCTCGTCTCTGGGTCATTGCTGCTGTGGGCCTGTAAAGCCCTTTGAGACATTATTTATGGTACCTGGGCTTTAATGATAAACTTGACTTGACCTGTGGTCACAAGCTTTGGGCAATGACCAGAAGGAAGAAGATGGACTCACCAGAAAGAGGAAACACTGCTCTCTGACCTTTTATTATCTGACTGAGCACAAAGGGGGCTTTCGTGTTTTTCCTTGTCAGTCTTTCTCCTATCGTCTCTTTGTCTCGTGGGAAAACTGTACTGTACTGTATGCGTAGTGTTTACCACTTTGGATTTAAAATGTGAGGGTGCAGGTCGTATCCACGCCGACCCTCCGCCTTTTTCTGCTTTGTCGTTTCGGCTCATTGCGGTTTGTTTTGGTTGAAGGATACGGATATGACGTCACGTTACTCTGGCTACAACAATAAAAGTGATAACTTTCTTCTACATCCGTATAGACTCAAACGAAGCAAATCTATAGATTCTGGCATTAAAAAATCGATTTCAGAATCCTAAAAAAACGCGATACATAGATGAATCGTTTTTGTTTTTTTCCACCCTTACCATGTATGGATGTGATACGATTACTATTTTTTTGTAAGGCCTGGCTCAGGTTAAACCTTTTGTAAAACATGAAGAAAACTGTGAAATATTGCCAACAGCATACATTTTCCTCGCTCTGTCTACTGTTACCGTCCGTTACACTCTCCACTAGCACCGCACTGTTGTTGTTTGCTATCGTCACGTGACAAAATCAATCAGTTCTTCTTCGCTGCTCAAAAACAGTAGTTGCCAGTGGCAGCCATGATACATTCAGGGCGACAGCCCAGCGAAGGCTACTGTTTTGGAGCGGCGAAGAAGAATTAATTTACGGTCAAACAAGTTGATTTTTTTCTGGATTCATAAATTATGGTATCGGATTGACTGGCATACTCCCCGATACCCAGTCCTAAATTTTGGGCAGTATCGGACACGTTTTCCTCTAGTCTTTTTACCATCGTGAACCTGAAACATTTTCAACTCACATAGATGCATCAGAAGGGAGAAAACTATAGTGTGTCTAGA
>CAKAKR010061530.1:72815-91911 GCA_916700685.1 Adelosebastes latens | reverse complement strand
AGCCATGATACATTCAGGGCGACAGCCCAGCGAAGGCTACTGTTTGGGAGCGGCGAAGAAGAATACTTTTACGGTCAAACAAGTTGATTTTTTTCTGGATTAATAAATTATGGTATCGGATTGACTGGCGTAAACCCGATAACCATTCCCAAACTTTGGGCAGTATCGGACACATTTTCGATACTGGTATTGGTATCGGAACAACTCTATTTATTTCTTTTGTTTTCCTCTAGTCTTTTTACCATCGTGAACCTGAAACATTTTCAACTCACATAGATGCATCAGAAGGGAGAAAACTATAGTGTGTCTAGAGGAAAGTAATATCAAAAGTCTAACTCTGGAGTTAAGAGCCACACTAAAGAAAGCCTGATTCAACCTGATCTTGACATTTGCTGAACCGCGTAGGTGTCATGTAATATTAAAGGCTTTTTATCATACTCGGGACTCAAAGTGTGTCGTAGAATTTACTTTTCTCTCTCTTTTCTCACACAGATGGGAGAAAAGAGCTGACCCCAAGACCTGGTGGAGCCTTTTGTGAGTAAATGCATTATTTTATGTATTTAATTGTTGATATAAGCTAATAATGTGAAAAAGGAGGAGTACCTGCACTTATTTTTCCTCTACTTTGAGCATTGGGGGTCAGTTGTGGCATCATGACAGACCATGTTAATGAGAACAACACTCTAACACTGACCCAAATCAAACACAGAAGACACCTTTAAAACTCTCAAATCCATAGGATTTATTAACAAGAAAATATGGAAAAGACAAAATATCAAGTCCTAAATTGAGAGACAGCAAAACCAGCAGTCCCCACACCAGAAGCCTCCCCCTTCTGCTGCTGGCACAGGAGCTTCTAAGCACTTCCTTCCCAACCTCGTTGAGGAGTGCAGCACACCTGGGCAGAGCTACTGGAGAGGGAAAAGGGACAGCAGCACAGAAAACACATACAGTTTGTTTCTACTGCAAAAAGCAGGGTCACACCATCAACAACTGTTTTGCCTTGAATAACAAGAACAAGCTCCCCAAAGCAGTTAATCTGTTGAAGTCTGAAAGTGTGCCAAGTCAATCCAGTTCAGTTAATCGTGATTTTGGTGTATACTCTTCTTTTATCATGAACGGTTGTGTTTCACTGACAGATGGGGGCCCTAAAGTTCCTGTAGTCATTCTGAGGGACAGTGCAGCTTCACAGTCGGTGATCTTGGAGGGGGTGTTGCCTTTATCTGAGAAATCTTCAGTAAACTCTGATGCTTTGGTCCGAGGGTTTGGCATGCAGTTTGTAGGGTTACTTTTGCATATTTATTCACCTTGACTCAGACCTAGTTACGGACCGTGAGGTGGTTGGAGTCAGCCCACAATGTCCAATAGAAGGTGTGACTTTCATTTTGGGAAACAATTTGGCCGGTGGTAAGGTGTTGATTAATCCTGAGGTGACGGCTGTTCCTCTTTCTGAGCGCCCGGATGAGCTGGAGCGAAAATATCCGGAGGTTTTTTCAATTTGTGCTGTCACTCGAGCCATGACAGAGAGGAAAAAGCAGGGTTTTTCTGAAGAGAGAGATGTAGAATTGTCTGACAGTTTCATGGCAAAATCTGACTGTTTGACCACGCCGCCAGTTTGTTCTTCTCCTGCTCCACCCCCTCCATCTGTTGTTTCTTTTTAAAGGGCAAACATTTTCAGAAGATTTAAATGTTCAGACGAAGGCTGTGATATGTGTAAAAAATAAAATAATCAATTCACTAATAATAATAATGATCCAAAATTATGTAAAATTGCAGAATTTTAAGTCAAAAACCTTCAAATGTTCTCGGGGAGGACCCCCAAACCCAATATCTCCTAGTATCTTATATTCACTGTTGAAATACTGCTCCTAAAACCTGAATGATACCCTACTATAGGCTACTAATAACACAGGAAAGCACTTGAACTATCAACACTAAACACACCATCTTAACCCTATAATGTTGAATATTATTTGAGTATTATAGGCCTACTATAGAAGATGCATAACCCATGTATAATAATATAGCAATAAAACCACGGCTGATTATGACTGACACAGTATAACATGCTTAAAGAAATAATGAATGAATAATAAGTCACAAGAGATTGCTGATAGCGGCCGATACACACGCCAACATGTGAATAAGAGAGAACTGGCACTTTTCTACTTCAAGCACTGATTATCCTCCCACCTCTTCTCTCTTTCTCCCCTTTTTAAAACACACCTGTTGGTCTTTTATGTGTGTGTGTTTGTGTGTGTGTGTGTGTGTGTGTACGTAAGAAACTGAGTAATGTTTAAGGGTGCATTTTTAAGGTAAATCCAAAAGCATACATCATAGTAAGTGGTATCAAACGGATGTCGCTGCATGTTATCTGACACTATACATCGCTGCTGCGAGTGTGTTATATAGATATCTGTCTGTCTGTGTGTACAGAGATGTAGAGGGTTTAGCTCTGGTTTAATGTTCATTGTAATAAAACAGAGAGATCCCGTCCTGCCATTCTGCTGGTAATCCCTGGACCTCCTGATCCTCTCTGACGGTCCCGCTAACGAGCTCAGGGGCCTCAGCAGGATTCAAGAACGCATTCACAAGTCTTCATCACTCTTCATCTGATGCTCCTCTCCACATTTTTTGCTGTCTCTGACCCTTCTGTCGACTTCTCGCTACCCATTCTCTCTAATCCTATCCGCAATGTTTAAAACCTTTTCATGTTGTTCTTTCATATTCATTACATTTTGTGGTAATTCTTCTTAAAGGTACACTATAGTTATAATACACAATGTCCACCACACTGAATCATTTGATCTTGTGTTTCATCTTAAAGCAGCAGTGGGTAGAAATGAAGCAAATAGGATTAAAAAAAAGTTATTTTTATAAAACGGTCACTATATCCAGCCAGAGCACAGCCAATAGGAACGCTCTCTCTCTGAAATGACCTGTGATTGGCCAAAGTCTCCTGCCACGGGATTTTTTAAAGCCTGTAAACAGAGCCATTAGGAGGTGCAGAAGTCTAGTTTTCTCTCAGAACACTTGAATTACAATATGCTGAAAGGTTATTATGGAATTTGTGTCCAATGATGGCAAAAATATTCTGTCAATTGCAGGTTTAATTATTGTCTTAAAACCATTTTGATGTCTTCTGGGGGGTTGAACTCCAACCCATGGGGTGAATTTCGCCTAGGGCACCAAAAGGGCTTAAGCCGGCCATTTCAAGATGATTTCAAGATCATTGTTATTATTATCTTATTACAGACTCTCCGTTTGTTAAACCTGCTGTCTCACTGACTGACTGTAGCTGACCTGCCACCCACTCAGTATCTGTATCTTAGTTATGAGTCTTCTCCTGGTGTTATGATGTTTATATAGAACATTAATAACCCGGTTATTCATTCATGAGTCTTACACAGCGGTGTGAGCAAATGCACCACAGGGTTACAAAATAAGACGCAGCCAGCAGGTTAATGACATGACAGCGAGCATCAGTCCCCAGTAGAGTGACTTTCTACAGTCTGCCTGTAGTCTTCTGTCGGTATCTCTTCCTCCTCCGATTTCCTGCTGATGACAGTGGTCCAAGGATCTGACCCATACCCAGATGTTGTCTGCCACAGTGTTACCTTTTCCTTCGATTTCAGCAGCTGATCACTGTCTGGCTCGGAGGTGGCATACTCATCTACGTATGGTGGAGAGAAAAAGACTTTGAATGTTAAAGCAATACAAAACTGAACAAGACACAAGTTATATGCATGTAGGTATTTGATTTATTCACCCTTGCGGAAATGTTTCCAAGCCGCCTGTTCCATGGCCACCTCTCGTCTGCTCCACTCTCTCTCCAGCAGTCCCATCCATCTGTTCATAGGCCCAGATGCTGCATCGCCTTCACTTGCTACAAAATCGGCCTTAAACTGGTCATCTTTATGTCGGTGCTCCTGTTCTTCCTCTCCTTCTGAACCCTCAGACTTCTGCTTGCTATCACTCACTGGTTAGAAAATACAATAATCATGTTAGTACAAGGGATAAAACTTATTTAAGATACTGCTGCAATATAATGTAATGATGGGCTTTTTAGTTTATAAATTTATGTAATTATGTCCGGGTAAAGGGCTGCATAGAACAAGTTGTTGTACTTGATACACTAGAGGGCAATGTCACGTAAACTACTGAAGAAAATGACTTCTAAAGTACTACTACATTGACTTGAACTTAAAAATCATATAAATCATAAAAGTAACAGTTGGACATTTCTACTAGTTTCTCCTTAATACACTTTTCTCATCGCACATATTTTGATTTGTCAAAGCAGGAAAAACACAGATGTAACTAATAAAAATGATAATCACAGCAGTGTGGCTGCTCTAACCTGTTAACACAGATGCCGAAATAAAAAAACAACAGGTAATGCAGCCGCCACACGCTCCTGACTTTCCCAAAGTGGCCGAGGCTTAAGAGTTGTCCGTGTTTTCATCTTACAACTTTTACCCTTTCACAGTGTGTTTTCAGTTCATGAAAGTTAACTGTAACAATTTCGTCACCTAGAAATATCCTATTCGGTTGTACGTAGCACCACCCTCTCATGTCACTTCTGGTTGCAAAAAACAAAGATGGAACGGCCAAAATGCCGAACTCGAGGCTTCAAATCAGCAGTCCACAAGCCAATGGATGACGTCACAGTGACTACGTTACTTCTTATATAGTCTTGTGGTTCATGCTTTTTGTTTTTTTTAGAGAATACTCAACATTGTTTCTGAAGTTTGTTCTACCCCTCATCTACAATTATGAGAAATATATCACTAATGGCCTCTGCCCAGTTACAGTCCAGAGCACCTGCACCACAGTAAACTCCTATAACAGCTACATCAGTCTCATGTTGTACCTGAAAGACCCACGTTTTAATGCCTTTTTCATCATCTGTGATGTGAAAACACACTGCCAGAGAAATAACAGCATGCTGCAAAACTAAAGCAATCATAATGATTATCAGAACAACTCCTGGTGCGACAATAATGTTTATACCGTTTTATCGTAATTATGATGTTTAAAAAGGTATCTTTCTGTTTATGTCTCTGGATACTTACTGGTTGGTGGTAATCCCATACTGTCGTTTCCTGATCGGCTGTGGTATTTTTCCCAGTTAGTGCGGTCCCATTCGATTGAAAGTTGTTCTGTGATCTCCTTGGTTGTGTTCTCATCTTTGTTTTCCGTTGATTTGTCTTCCTCGGGTTGTGGATCATCTGTTTCAGGGTCGGCACTGAGGTAAAAAGAGATGTTTCCTGCCACCATCTCCTCCATCTTCTGCAGCAGCTCTGTTATCTGATCCTCAGCTGCGTGCATATTGTCAAGGACATGATACCTGTTTTCACATTTCCCAATAAGCCAGCGGAGAGGCTTTCCTTCACTTTCAATGTGTTGCTCAATAGTTTTGTCCCCCAAAGTGTCCCCGAATGTAAACAGCACGATCACATGTCTCCACACTCTCTGTCCAAACAGCCTCATGTTGTCCTCTGTGACTCTTCTCTGTTCATCGGTGAATGATGTGTCAAGCGGCATTGCCAGCAAAATGACATTTGGTGATGGCGAGCACAGAGACACTCCTTTTAAAATCTCAGACTTCAATATCGCAGTGGTAAACTCCGCTGGGAAGAATTTCCACCATCCAGGAGTGTCCACGATGACGACCTCTCTTCCGGCCACCTCGCCACTTTGCTTTAACGCTTTTACCGTTCTGTCACCAGACTGAAACACCTCAGCGTTCAAAATGTTGTTCCCAGTGGCACTCTTCCCGGAAAACACCCACCCGACTATCAAGATCCTCAGGTTGGGTGTTGGCTCTGCGTAAGAAGACACCTATTAGAACTGTGGTACTTTTAAAGGACAATTCTTGTTTATAACAACTTGGGTATTATTTTTTAGGCTTCGGTCCTTAATTTCTAACGATATAATCTAAGATTAAAAAGGTTCCACTTGAAGGTAGGGTTGGTAAAGAATTTAGAAACATTTTTTGATATATTACCTGAAATGCTCGTTACATCTCGACAACAATCAATAAATCAAATGCTCTGACAAAAAAAGAAAAAATCCTGTATCTGTGAATGTCGCAATCATGAATTAATTTAATTCGGCCTGAATGTAATGATTGGACGGCCTACCTGCAATGATTGCACGTAACCAGAGTCTTCCACAAGCTGCCAGCTTGACAGATGTGAGTACGAACAGTAGCCATGTTCGGCGTTCACTTTCCTTATGATATGTTTATGTTTGTAAAGATAATATGGGGGGAGTGGCTTTGGAGGGAGGCCTGAAGGGACGGACTGTCAGTGTTGCGACTTTGTCGCTAAATTTAGCGACTTTTGGATCTAACGCTGCTAGCTACTTTCATTGGAAAAGAGTTGGCAACACTGGGATCGATTTTTCGTTTGGATCACTTTTAAAAATCTAGTGTACTCTTGGTAGTTTCCTAAGATCACCGGGAAAAGGGACATGTCATGAAAAACTCACTTTTTCAGTGACAACCCAGTCAGTTTCTTGTGGGCTACCTGGATCAGAAAACATGTGATTCAACAAGTCATTCAGTTCTGGCTCCCCTTCCTATGTCACATGCAGACTCATTAGAATATATCGCCCACAGCTTGAGAACTACCTTTGTAAAGATGCACCACATTTTTTCTTGCAAGCCAATCAGAGCAGACTGGGCTCTGACTATGTCCCCTTTAATACCTGTGACTAGACTTTGAGATGTGGTTGAAAGCTCTGCAAACTTACTGTTTGCCTTCATTTGCTTTTCCAAATAGGTTTGGCTAAACTGGGGGTTTGTTTTCAACCTGTCTGACAGCTGGTGTTTGTTGCCCTTGTGGACCTTATTTACAATACTCCCAGATCTCAACGATTAGGTCTGTTTCTACAAAGCTATTATTAGTGATAAGAATGATGGCCAAAACTACAAAAATAACACCCAATAATTCTTTCTTTAAAGTGGAAATGAAACGTTCAACCAAGATAAGCTGGTTTACTAAATGGATTTCCACTCTAATGAACCATTTTGAAACAAACGTGACAAATGTCAGCATTTGAGAGAAAAAGAAGATCCATTTCATCTTTCCTGCAGCTTTCGTGGCGAGAGCGCCGCCATGTTGCAGTACTCTGTCACGAGGTTGGTTAGCTCGGCTGAGTTACACAGATACAAAGAAGCTACCGGCAAGTTACGTAAACAAACGCTATAACGTGGGCTTCAGAATAATGAAGTGTTTTCGGCGTTTATTTTCTTAGCGACCCTCCATCCATTTAGTAAGCCAGCTTAACTTGGTTGAGCGTTTCATTTCCACCTTAAACATACATTTATATAATCAAACTCAGCTGACCTGTCAGGAGATTTCTGAGCTTTTCCCTTTGTTGTTGTGACTGCAGACGCAACTCCTCAGCTTTTTTGTCCACTTCCTTCCTCTTCGACTCAACGCTTTGCACCAGCGTGCTGTCCGCTTCATAGCACCCGTTTTCTGCCACCATGCTGTCAATCTTCTCAAACAGCTCTTTGACCTTCTCGTCGTTGTCTGTGCCATCGTCACCCAGGACGTGATATCGGTTACCACAGGCCTCTAGTAGCGACTGGAGCGGCGCCCCTTCCCTCGCGATGTAATCCTCAATGGTTTTGTGGCCCAGATGGCCTCTGTGGCTGAAGACCACTATCGTGTGATCCCAAACCTTGTCACCAAAAAAGTGTTGCAAATGCTCTCTTGTTGCATTCTTGTACTCATTTTTGAATGGTAGTTCGGCATTAACCACCAGGATGAAGCCATGCAGTCCAGGTGGACACAGAGTGACGCTGAGAACCGCTTCTGTCTTGAAAAGTTCGGATGTATTACTGAGGGTATATCCTCGCAGCCACCCCGGGGCTTTGACCAGAGTGACTGTTCGCCCGCATACTTCTCTCTCTGCCCTCTCACAGCAGGATGTTACATGTCCTGGATCAAACGCCCGTCTTCCCAGGATGATGTTTCCAACCAGATATTTCCGGGAGCTTTTTGATCCCACAAGCACCGCATTCAGCTCTGACAGAAAGAAGGTGAGTCAGAGATAGTAACATGAAAAAAACAAATAAATACTTGAAGACAGAAAGACTGTTGATACATCGTCTTTCATTAACATTATGAGACTTTATGGACTCACCTTTTGCAGATTTCTTCATGTTTTCTGTTGTTTTCTGCACACCAAGTAGATTGTCTTTTTCTCTTTCTGTCTCCCTTTCTGTGTGATCACACTGTTGTAAAGTAGGGAGTTGCTACTTGCTTAAAACAGAAAGTAGCAACTCCCTACTTTATCATGTGCCACCAAGACCAACAGCATTTTGATGTAGAACAGATAAGCTGAGTGGAACGACCTGTTCTGAGCCACATTTAGTTTTCCGTGACACTGAATTACACCTGCTGGCTTGCTGTGTGCTGTTTGTTGGATTCCTCCAATTGTCCTTTTTTCTGTCAAGTTTTGACATTGTGTATTATATATATCTACATCAGCAATAAGTGGCTTGTGTCAGGGGTGTGGTGCACCATAGTGAACTTCTCAGATGTAAAAAAAAAAAATCTTTTGTCTATTCATACTGCCTTAACAGAGGGAGAGAAATTAAAAACAATAGTCTCTTCCAAGAGGAGCATAAAGTGAGCGATGGACATAAAATGGAAGTTAGAAAAATCCAGCACACAGATTTTGAGAGCGATCTCAAACTTTTTCATGTCTAGGACCTCCAAAATCAATGTCCAATAGACCACAGACCATGGATGTATAAGAGGTTGTGTCCTGTGCTTTTGCCCTGCGTGTTAGTAAATAGCCTACAACTACATTAAATTCTGTTGATGTCACGCTACTAGCACTACTAGCTACTGGCCGATAGCCGGTTGTTTGGGAACAGAGACGTTAATACATCCACCATGGTACAGGCTTACAGCATACAGCCCATGGGTGTATTATAAGATAATAAAAGTGATGAATTACAGCCAATATATCCATTATTACAGCTTATATTACAGCTAGCAGGAAGCCGGCAGAACTGGATACGTCATATGAACGTGCAGGGCGGTGCAGTCCCGTGGGTCTGATGCACGTTTATTATGCCGAGGAAGATAACTCTGGATTCTACCCACTGAAGCAAGGCCAATGCTGACATAGAGTCAACCAGTTGGGACTTATCTTATATCTTGTTTTATTTTTAAAAATAATGTTAACGCCAGGGGATTTGAGCAACTCCTGCCTCACACTTCAACACCTACACCCCCCCGAAGCATATTTAAGACTGAGATAAAGATATCATGTGGCCAGCCAGAAGTACAGATAATGCTATGATAAATCTATATCAGCTGTTGCATCCTAGAAACTCTGACGTCGGCGCTGGTACAGTTATGTTGTTGAACTAGTTGTTCTGGAGCGATTCCAAGTCCCAGAGCAGCTTACCAGTGTCAGCGTCAACCGGCAGCGTCTGCCAGCTCCCTTATATGACCAGATTCATAGGAACACACATACAGATGCTGGTTAATATCTTATAAATATGAGTTGGTGCAGCATGTTTCCTTTTTTTTTGGATCATGTTATTCATTTATGACAATCATTTGGTTTTAGTGTTGATACTTAGCACACATACTTGTGCTACATTTGAACATTTGTATTTATTCAATCAACAATGTGTGAGCAGACGACTTTGGTTATTTGATAGCTGGTACATCTAATACCAGTATGCCAGAAGCGGGGCACGGAGAGCTCGCCAGCATGACCAGTAAGGCCCGAGTAATACCATTTCATCTGTCCTAATAATTATTCATGTTAATCCAGCTCCCTGGAGTCAAACAGTGCCGTGCTTACTTTGGACATTAGCAAACCACAGTGGTTGCTTTATGAAAATCCTCTCTAATGCTGGGCTGCAATTAGACATTAGCATAATTTGTACAACACTTTAATCAGATCACCCTTCTTATAATTTTGACAAACAGCTCTGGGGGTTAAATGTTGACAAATACAGCATGTTTTATGTAATTTGATTTCATTTTAGGAGTTTTTATCTGAAATATTATTCAGGAAAAGAGTAGCTGAACAGAAGAATTTGAGACTTTAAATGTTGGACAGTTCACCTCAAAAAACACTCGTTGCTCCTTCTGGGGTCGCTGGTGCGGCTTTTAAACCACTACATTGGTATAGTTGAAAATCAATTATAAATGACTTAATAAGCAAATGTTTATTCTTCAGTTCATCCTCTTTGTCCGACAGCTGTAAATTTGAAAACAAGAACAATCAGGTGAAATGATCTTAGTCAGGGGGTGTGTGAAATAATTTCCTATAAATTATAAAACTGTGCTGTATCATTAAAAAGTGCATATCTACAGATGGAGACCATTTGCTCCAATAAAACAAGCATATTGTGTCCATTCCTCCCACCCACGTTACCTTTGGACCAATAGAAACTCTGATATGATTGTGACACACAGCAATAAGTTCATTATGTTAAAGTTGAAGCACTTACTGAAAGTCAGCTTTAGACTGGTAGTTATAAATATCTGGATTTATTAGGACTATGCCAGTCTTGCTACTGTTCAGTTCTTCCATTCAATAACTCTGCATATCTCCCCCTCCGTCAGACTAGTAAAGGATTATCTCATCTTATCTTAACATGATTTTTCAATTGAAATGTGTTACTGTTTCTCACTATGAAACAGGTTTGAAGTATTTAAGTTGAAAGGTTTTAGAATACCAATGGCTCAAATGGCATCTAAGAGTACAAATGGTAGTAAGCATTATGCTTTAATCAGTGCTACAATTAAGAGGGGGTCCTTGGAAAATTTTCTCCACGATAAGGGGTCCCTGGCTCCAAAAAGTTTTTTTTTTGAGACCTACCAAAACCATCTTTTTGTTTAAAAGGTTCAGTGTGTAAGATTTTGCGGCATCTAGCGGTGAGGTTGCAGATTGCAACCAACTGAAACTTCTCCCGTGTGCCACGCGTGTAGGAGAACTACGGTTAAGGTTATGGTTTTCAGGTGATTATACACTAAAGAAAATATACTCATTAATATTATATTACATTTCTGCCAATAGAGCCCCCTAAATGCTACACACTGTAACTAATTAAACAGAGGCTAAATATCAAAACAAATATGTTTTATTGAACTATATTGCCTATTACTGATCTGCCCTTTTCAATGTACCTGTTTCTATCTTTCTAGCCTGGTTGTTATGTCCTAATCATTATTTGCCACAAGTTATGACTGTACTGACCCCAGATGTGGTTTCTGGGAAATTTGTGATACAGTCTGAGCTGCTGTCCCACACCCAGACAGATTTTCTAAATGTCAGTTATCTTAGGTATCTTGTCTGAAATGGCAATAACCTCAGCTGTCACATAAGAAACCTTCAACACGGTTGACTGCAGTCCACGTGTGTTGGCTGTCTTCTTCTGAAAATCAAACGATCCCAGAGCTGTCTCCAGTTCACCGACCCACGACCCCTGATGGTGTAAAAAAGAGCATTCTGTCCTCTTCAACGGAGGATGGAAACTGTTGCTCAGGGGAACAACTTAGTAGCCCCCTGAGGAGAACCAGAAGAAAGGGCTCTATGTTTTTATTTTCCAGGAAATAAAATGAATCAGATATATGTGCCTTATCTTAGACCTACATCCACTAATGCATTGCCTGTATGCCCCTTTGGATGCACACACTGAAAAACAGGCACTTCCAGCGTCTCTTGAGCAGCAAGGATGCGGTGAGGACGTACAGTTGGATGGAGAAATTTAAATTCAACAGGCTAAAGAGGGAGTCTGGTCTGCTGTTAAAAGATATAGAAAGCTTTTGTATCTAGGAGACACTACACCGCCTCAGAGACACTACACTTTGCCAAAGCCCTCCACATACCAACAGCATTGAAACACGGGCTCCAACATCATGTCTAGAAGCAGAAAACCACTAGAAATGATCAATTGTGTCAGACAGAAGTGGCTCGTTGTCCCCTGTGGTCCTCTAAAAGCTTTTTTATTTCCCCATTTCATGACTCTCCTCTTCATCTACCTATCATTCTGGCAGCCCCCTGTTGCACCAAATCCCTATCGTATTGTATGCAGAACTACATAGCCTAGCGAAGCTGTTTTGTCTCAGGCAAACATTTTGACTTATCAGAGGATGGTTGTCCAGTTCCAGCAGGTCCTTAGTAACTACTTATAGAGTGACTTAATATCAGGCTGAAAAGCAGAGTTTCAAATCTGTTGCATCTCGGATCCTGCTGAGTATTCTCATACATCGTTCATAGCTACCTACCTATAAAAAGTAATGCACTGTAATTCGTCTATATATCCTTATATATCCTATATATAATAATTTTGTATGTAATCCACGTAATCATGAACAGGAAGTATAAAGAGCGCCAAACGCAACCTAGGGAGGAGATCAGGGTGGATGGGTGGGTAAAAAAACACCAGACTTTCGCCCAGTAGGACCGCTGTTTGTACTCCGTGTGAAACCAGAAGTCAACGTTAATTTATTTGTCACGTAACTTCCACACATAAGTTACGCCACTTAAAGAGTTTTTTTAACCCAAACCGAGATATTTTCCTGAGCCTAAGTAGTTTTGTTGCCTAATCCTAACCAAGTCAACCTTTTCTTAAACCTAACTAAGTAGTTTTGTTGCCTAAACCTAACTAACCCTAACTAAGTGGTTCTGTTGCTTAACCCTAACTAGGTAGTTCTGTTGCCTAACCCTAACTAAGTAGTTTTGTTGCCTAACCCTAACTAGGTAGTTTTGTTGCCTAAACCTAACCAAGTCGATCTTTTGCTAAACTTAAGTAGTTTTGTTGCCTAAACCTAACTAAGCCATTTTGTTGCCCAAATCTAAGGCGTTTTGTTGCCTAAAGCTAACCAAGTCGATGTTTCCCTAAAGCTAAGTAGTTAAAGTATTTGTTGCCGAGAACTAACCAAGTTGTTTTCTAAAGACGGGAGTTTATTTTGAAAAGACTGTATGCATGTAACAAGCGGAAATTGACAAGTGTTGCTGGATATTCGTTGGAAAACGCATGAAAAATGAGGAATAACTTGGTGAGAAGTTAAACCACTGGAGGTCAGCAAAAAACAGGTTTTTCTTTCACAGGAATGTTACTAGTTGCTCCTGTGCTTTTTTTTTTACCATGAAAAATTTATTTTTTGTTTTTAGTAGTTCATCCAAATTCCAATGCCCTCCACAGGAGTGAGATGGCAAGCTCATAGAGGAATCTGCCTGTGCTCATAGAACCAGCGTTACAATTAATAACCTTCGTTATTTAGTTATTTATCAGCAATCAGCTGAGTCAATGCTGCAGGCTTTAATTTATTGTTATTCCTGCATTGGTTTAAATATTTGTGCTGAATATGTTTATGTGAGATTTACTTACAGTATAAATTCAGTTTATCTGAATGTTGCTTAATAGACTCATTCAATTGTTTAGGTATTGTTTATTGACAACAACAACAAACAAAGATGTCTGCAATACATCAACTTGCCTGACCTGAAATTGGGTCCTTGGATTTGAAGCCAATGATCATTAAATAACCGTATTTGACCTGAACTGGACAAGGGGGACCACCACACAGAGTGGTATTGTTTTGGCCATTGTATTAGTTGCTTTGTTTGTATAATGCTGCTGTTGTGTAAGTCCAGACCCAGATTCTGATCCTCTTAATATGAGCCAGAACACCCCGTCATGGGACCAGTTATTTTTGCGGGTCTACACAAACACACACACACACACACATGGACACGCACTGTCCACATAAATCTAAATCCACAACACCCATGCAGGAAGGATGTGTTTGTTTGTTAGAAAGGTCAGTGAAAAGGGATGTGGGTAGAAACTAAACTAAACTAAACATGCACTGTTTGTGTGTGTGGATACTTGGTGGCGCAGAAATTGTTAAAAGTAAATGATTTAGTGCCGTGCCATGAGAGAGTCAAACGTGCAGAGAGCACCCTGAGGGCACGGGGGTCAAGCCTGGAAAAGGCGGTAGATACTCTCTCCTGTCACTCACCTTTCCTGTAACCAATCACATCTTTCGAAAGGACAAAAAAACGTAAGTCCCACCGAGTTATACTTGGCCGTTGTCTCACAGAATTTCCTCATATCAATATTTAGCATTCCAGAGGGGGGTTAACTTGATCGAGTTTAAGGCAGTTATGCTGTATGGAGCATTAAACTGCATTAGAAAGCATTAGCAACATATTATTGTTGAAAACAGACGACTATGGAATAGGGCGTTATATAAGATGTGAATTGGGTTATGGGGGCAGGGGTTAGTGTGCCATAGAGTGCAAAAAAACAAAGCCCAAAGGCATACAGAGAGCGATGGAGTAAGGAGAACGAAAGGAGGTTAGGGAAACAACCTCTTAAAAGCGAGGCATCACAAGACCTTGCACTTATCTACAATGAACAACAACTGGAATATGGCCACGCTTAAATTCCTCAACATCTCAACATATTCCCAATCAATCATTCGGCCTTTCTGCCCTTCTCTCCGTCCGCAGGGGAGAGCGCTCTCGGCTAAATGTCATCTTGTGTAGAGGTGAAAGGCATGCTTTATCGTTCACCCAGGAGCTGTTAGACTCACAGGCAAACATGTTCCTGGTACAGGTCTCTCTCTCTCTCTCTCTCTCTCTCTCTCTCCTTCTGTAGCAGCTCAGCTATCCATTTGTACCCTCCCCAGAGATCATGAGACGGAGAAATTAGTACAGTTGCACACATATTAGTGCATCTCTGATCCCTAACAATGCGGGGAAAGCACCAAACATTGGCATGAAGCTGTATACTTAAGCAATAGCTCACAACAGGCTGTGGTATGTTGTGATTATATCGCAGCTAAGGGGGCGTTGTTCGGAAGCTATTGCTTTTATGAAACGCTCATCAAGTATGGCAATATGAAAGTTATAGACACATTCCAAATGAAATAGTTTTTTATTAATAAATAATAAAATTCACAATAAAATAGGCCCTCCTGGGCTGGCTGCCTGCACATACCAAGGCGGTTGCTATGGACACAGTTGCTATGGAACGTAGGCGTTATAATGATTTGATTATTCGGTTATTTATTTACGTTATTTGTATGTTTCCATTTATTGTGCAACCACTGAAAAACTGTCAAGCGTCAGTAGGATGATTTTGATAACTGCTTTAGGCTTGTCTTTTTATGTTAGGTTGAGGTGTGTTGTTTGGCGTGGTGAGGATGTTGCTCCACTTTCTCCGGTCCTCGAATTTCGGTTGCCAACAGCTCTGGAGAGAGGTTTCACACTTGTGGCCATATACGGCAACAATCTCTCTCTTGTCAAGAGCCGCGTCAGATAGCTTCTGATTCGTGACGTCCATTGGCTCTGGAGTGTATCTGTACCACACACATACTGTATGTGTGTATATATTAGGGTTATCAAAGTTAATGCGATAATTCTTTAACACATTAACGCAAACGATCTTTCAGAGGTTGTAGCGGTGTCAGTTTAGCTCGAGTAAAGAGGGATCATATGACATTAGAAAACCTAAGGAATCCATTGGTATCAACCATGTCATACTAGCTTGTCTCCAAGGAGGTTAAATAACGCTCCAAACTTACACTAAATTTTGGCGAGGAAAATCTGTCATGGCCATTATCAAAGGGGTCCCTTGACCTCTGACCTCAAGATATGTGAATGAAAATGGGTTCTATGGGTAAACATGAGTCTCCCCTTTACTGACATGCCCACTTTATGATAATCACATGCAGTTTTGGGGCAAGTCATAGTCAAGTCAGCACACTGACACACTGACAGCTGTTGTTGCCTGTTGGGCTGCAGTTTGCCATGTTATGATTTGAGCATATTTTTTATGCTAAATGCAGTACCTGTGAGGGTTTCTGGACAATATTTGTCGTTGTTTTGTGTTGTTAACTGATTTCCAATAATAAATATATATACATATGTTTACAAAAAGCAAGCATATTTACCCACTCCCATGTTGATAAGAGTATTAAATACTTGACAAATCTCAGTTTAAGGAGTGTGTGTGTGTGTGTGTGTGTGTGTGTGTGTGTGTGTGTGTGTGTGCGTGCGTGCTCTCTTTATTCTTCTATTGTGGGTAATTGTGATTCTTTGTATGCTCGTTGAAGGCCAGTGTTGTACACTTGAGCCCGTTTTCATCTCCGTTGATGGTGAATGACGTAGGTTTGAGTTCCCGTTGCCCTCATTTTCCCTGCGCCTGAAGTGTCAGCTAAAGAGCCAGATATTTACCTCAGGAGTTGGTGGAGAACAAAAACAGAGCTAAAAGAGATTGAATATTGGACTTACATTCATCAGGTATCTGCAGGATGTGTAGAAACTGATTGCTGTACCATATACATCATCTCATGGTGATAATATGTCAGTGTAGTGTTCACAGCTTGCTTACACTTCCCCCAAGTGGCCAAAAAAAACAGTTATTGCAGGTTTAAATCAATTTATTCAAAAGAAAAATATTAGTTAATATTAGAATAATATTAGTTTTTCTAACAAACTTAGATACGGATGTTTTAAAACGCTTCATGTTTCCTTTAATAACGCCCTCCATTTTTTTTGTCTGTATTCTTAATTCCTCACTCCATCCTTCTTTCCTTTCTTTAGGATTAAAACATTACATACACACACTGAATATCTGGCCAAATCAGTGCAAAAAAACAAATTCCTTTTAATCCTTCCATTCCTCTTATCCTTCTTTAGTCTTTGCAGCAGCATGTTCTACTGCAACCTCGACCTTTCCCCACAGATGCACTTAAAATCCAAAGCTTCTCTCTCTTCTCTCATGAGTCACGTCCCTGCAATACAATAAATATAGATTTCATTTGTTATTACGTAAATGCAGAAGACTTCTTCAAGCTGTATCTTCTCTGCTGATGCACAGGAGGACAACAAAAAAGAGACTGTAAATTGCTCACAAACCATGTGGGTTCCTGTGGGAGAAACATTGTTTTGATTGCAAGATAGTGTTATTCATTTTTATGCTTCAAGGACCAGTGGGTATCATTTAGAGGCATCTATTGGCAAAAATGTATGGACCCTTTTTATACCCAAATGAGCTTTATTCTATTGTAGTATTCTCAGTTGTGAAACAGAAAATACTGAGATCATCCCCCTGCATACTTGCCAACCCTCCCGATTTTCCCGGCAGCGCCCAAAGTCGGTCTTTGCTCGACGCAGCGAAAAGCCATCGTGGCGCAGCGCAACCCGTTAAAAATAACGGGTTTCAGAGCGCAGCGGTGCCGTTGTCGCGTTGTCTCTGAAAGGGCCTTCAGTGAGAGAAATGTAGAGTACTAAGAATAAAAAATACTCAAGCAGGGGCAAAAAATTAATGAATGAAAACTGATGAATATTAGTTTATGCCAGAGATTCATACAAATTCATGTCAGAGGGGCAAATTATTCAGTTTCCTTTCCTGAGAATTAAAAGTAGGCCTTTTTAACATAAAAGTGCTGTTGTTAGTTGCTACTTGTTAATTTGCCATTTTCATTCTTTAAAAGCCACCACAATGCAGGAAACAAAGAGGAAACCCAAATCCCCCCGCTTTGGTTTTGAAATCCTCCCTATTTTTGAGGCAAGTATGTCCCACTGGGTGCTCTCAATGTCATCTAGAACATCTTTCCATTTCTATGGAGCATATTTATACCCTATGACATCCCAAACTAGAGTTTTAGCACACTCGTTTTTGGATTTGGGAGAGAGTTGTCCATGCTTTCTTATATTGACTGTTTTAGACCCTAGGACAGGGGTCTGCAACATGCGGCTCCGGAGCCACATGCAGCTCTTTAGCCCCTCTCCAGTGGCTCCCTGTGGATTTTAGAAAATGGAAATGAATAACTGTTTTGTTTACAGTTTCATTTTTATTTATCATTGTTGTAGGTCTATGGTACGACAGAGTATTAGGGCCACATTGAGGAAAAAAATAAATAAATCTGAGATTTCGAGAATAAAGTCATAATATTGCGAGAATAAAGTCATAGGTTTATGAGAAAAAAAGTCGTAATATTATAAAGTAGTAATTGTACGTGTTAGTTTCTTTTTTTCTCGTAAAATTATGACTTTATTCTCGTAATATTATGACTTTATTCTGGAAATCTCAGATTTTTTTTCCCTCAAAGTGGCCCTAATACTCCGTAGTACATTTGCACTTTGGCCCTCACTGCATTAGACTTATATACTATATACTAAGACTATTAGATGTGTTACCTATACTGTGATACTGTGTTTTTATGCACCAAATATTTGGAACAAGCTCGGGCTCAGGCTCAGGCTGAGCAGGAAAAGCGGGTCGGTGCCGGGGCTGAGCAGGAAGAGAAACCTTACCGTCTCTGACCGGGTGCCGCTGATAACGTTTCTCTCTGCGGAGCCCCGTCACTTCACAAGACACAGAAAACCTCTGTTGGTCTGGAGGAGCTGCAGCAGTTATTTCTGCACAAACGTCCACTGTACATTCACTAGATATTCTCAGAGCTAAACTAACTCTTCTGCAGTGTGTAGTGTGCGCGCGAGAACGCGTGCGCGCTGTCTGAGTGAAGGCAAGCAGGCAGAGGAGGAGAGGCTCCGGCCACACGCGAGCGTGCATATGCGAGCGCGCATGTGTCCTGACCCGGTACATTTATACGCTTAAAAAGTTACAAACAGTCCCTTTAACTGTTTTAATTATGTCTTAATGTTCTTTTGCACTTTGTCGCAATGTTCTTGAATGTTTATGTAAAGCACTTTGAAATGCCCTGTTGCTGAAATGTGCTATACAAATAAAGCTGCCTTGCCTTGCCTTACCTTACCTTCATCACAATGCTCAAATGTTGTGCGGCTCCAGACAGATTTTTTTTCTTTTTTTTGCCTAAAATGGCTCTTTTGATAGTAAAGGTTGCTGACCCCTGCCCTAGGAATAACATCCATGAGTTTTTGGAAATGGGCATAGTTCCCCTTTAACTTGTCTGTTAGCAGAGGAGAGAGGAAGACCCAAAACTAGGAGAGGAACACATGCAAAAGGAAGTATTGATACAATAGGGGAAAAAAACTGCTCCATTGTATCCTTTAAGTCAAATAAACAAACATTGACAAAAAATGTCCGTTTCTATCAATGCATGTA
>CAKAKR010061530.1:315-67815 GCA_916700685.1 Adelosebastes latens | reverse complement strand
TTCCAATGCTGCTCACTGAGCCTCTCCCTCCTCGCCGTGTAATGGGCATTAATCTGGCCCTAGAGAGGAAATGAGAGAAAGCAAGAGGAAGGAAAGGAGTGATTGAAGGAGATTTAAGGGGAAGGGAATTAATAGGGGGTCGAGAATCAGATGTTAGCAGCGATGTCCTTGAGTGTGATCTGCCACATCACAGATGTCGGTGTCAGACCGGATCTAAGTGTGTTTACATTCCGCACACACACTCACGCCACATCTGCATATCACCTTCACTCCCTGCACTTGTCCCCTCTTTCAACAACACATCCCCACGACCTTTTCACTCGTTTGCTTACATAACCACTCCATCACTTTGCACTATCGAATGTCTTCCTCTTTAGTAACAGGAGCTTGTGACTCTGCAGAAAAGTAGGACTGCTGAAACAGATGCTGGACAAAACAGACACATGTGAACGCTGAAATGCGGCGGCCGGGATTAATCACAGGAGATGTGTTTGTTCCAGTTGAACTGAGGAAGATTTAGTGGAAGTAGTCCTGGTGAGTGGGTGTGTGTGTGTGTGTGTGTGTGTGTGTGTGTGTTTGTGTGTGTGTGCATCTGCTTGAAAGAAACACAGCAAGAGACGAAAGGAGAGTGGTAATGCAGGTGTGTCACCATGTCTGAAATGAATTCTTAAGTGGAGCTGTGTGCTCTGAGGTGCAGCAGCTTCTCAGGAGCTGTCGAGTGAAAATCTCATATTGATTTAAAGTCAGCTTTCAGGGGGTTACAATAAACAATGGAAGATTTTTCAGCTTTATTATTGATTTTAACTGCACATAAGTCATTTTATTTCTACTCCACTACATTGCGGAGGGAAATGTTGTACTTTTTACTCTACTACAGTTATTTGATGCTAATACTTTTGTAAAATTAATACATTTTGAATGCTTGTAACAGAGTACTCCTACGCTGTAGTATACTTTTACTTAAAGCAGCAGTGGGTAGAAATGGAGCAAATATGATTAAAAAAAAGGTTATTTTTATAAAACGATCACTATATCCTGACAGTAGTGCATGAGACAGGTAATCTGAAAAAAATCATATCCCTCTGTGTCCTCCGGTGTCCTCCGTAGGCAGAATGTTTTTGGCATCATTGGGCAAAAATATCATAATATTCTTTCAGCATATTGTAATTCAAGTGTTCTGAGAGAAAACTAGACTTCTGCACCTCATCATGGCTCTGTTTTCAGGCTTTAGAAAATCTTTGGCCAATCACAGGTCATTTCAGAGAGAGAGCGTTCCTATTGGCACATTTTTATCTGTCTCATGCACTACTATCAGGATATAGTGACCGTTTTATAAAAATAACTTTTTTTAATCATATTTGCTCCATTTCCACCCACTGTAGCTTTAACACGGTTAGCAGACACTGAGTCATTACGACTTGCCACCACAGTTATGGCCGCTAGATTGCTAAACACACAAAGCATTCGCCAGATTCGTCTTTAGATGTTTTTATATCCAACAACACCAGTATTCAACATTCTTGAAGAAACAGAGTACTATCTAATGTAGTGTGAGTTTAATCAGTACTTTTACATTTGACACTACTTCATTCATATACAGTACATATTTAGTAGAGCTGTCAATTAATGGCGTTAAAACCTATTTTACTTATAAGTAAAGGATCTTAAAATATCTTCCTCCACTGTTTTAAGGTTTGGAGCGGATCATCCTTTAATCACAAGGTTGACGGTTTGTCCCTGGCTCCTTTTGTCCGCATGTCGAAGTGTCCTTGAGCAAGACACTGAATCCACAGCTCCTAAAATGCTTAGGATGCGTTAAATGCAGAGGTCAAATTTCATGTATGTATGTATCTATGTGATGATTGAATAAGTAAAATGGTTTAACTCTGCTCATGAGTAGCCATTTTACCCGTTTTATTGTGTAAATGTGACTTTCTCCAACCCCGTCATTTGCAGATACTGTTAGCTAATGTAAGCTGTGCCAGAGGCCTTGTAGAGTCTCTTTGTTGCCGACATAGTTCGATAGAAGTAAATCTCTTCATGACCTTCAAAACCAAAGACGTTACCGGAGCATAAAGCATGGATAGACACTCTCATCTTCTCTCAGCTCTTGAAATAGCATGAACTCTGCAGAGTGGGTACTTATGTACTGCTTGAAGTCACCTAACGATGCGTTAAAACACTCCAAACCAATTATTATTACCTTAATTATTTTACTAAAAAACCTGTTAAATTAATATTTGATTGTAATGTATTTGTGGTGTATAGAGTTGGGCTCCAGACAAAATGGCTTTTCTCTCACTGTAGGGATTTATCTAACATTTGCTGAAACAGACACAGTTTTATTGCTTTAAATGTCACTTAAGTCCGTTTTTATGACAGAAGACACAAAGGCTTAAACACAAAATCGATCTTGTTTTAATGTTAAAAGATTTCCTTGTCTTTTCCATGGAGGATCATTTTATCGAGTATTATAATATAAAAGGGGAAATGGAAAATAATCTATTATCATAATTTAGTACTCAAGATAATCAGCCCATAATTAAATGGTAAAAAGGAAAGTGAAATGTCAATTTGAAAATGAAATAGAAAACAGAACTTAAATGTAAATGCTCAAATCAAACTCTTCAATACAAAAGATTAAGATGCCGTATCAGATTTTTTTGGCCACTTTGGAAACAAGTTAACACAACATTGACATATTATCACCTTTTAAATTCATATGTCAAACTTGTTAGCAAACAGTTCACAGTTTCTTGTTATAACAACACACCAATTTATTATGTCATAACATCAAAAGTTGGTTTTCATGAGATATGTTCTCGAAATAACAAAAAAGTTTTGTGATATTACAAAATAAAGTGATATGTTGTTTTTACAAGAAGTGTTTATTGAACAAAATATGACAAGAAAATATGACATAATAACATGAAAAATATCTTGTAAAAACTAGAAATGTTTCTCGTAATGACAAGAAACTGAGAAAATATTTTTTTTGTCATGGTTGCAGCAATACGCTTACCTTTCACGGCAGCTGGATTCTCGCGATGTCACGAGATCATGCGAGAATCGCGGGCTCACGTCACACGAAAATCCATCTTGTCAGGCTTCAAGTAATGCGTTTGTGTCCAGCAAGTCAGACTACAGACCAATCAGCGTCTTGTGAGGAGCTACTGCAGCTACGTGCGTGGCTTAGGTGTGTGAGAAGAGACACAGAGAGGCGACTGTTTGTTCTAAACAACAATGGCGGCTCCTGAAGAGGTTAGCGTAGCTGCAATAGCATCAGTTATATCAGAACTGGAGAGTATTTCTTCGTTGAAAGAAGAGCAAAGAACAGCACTGAAGGCTTTTCTTGATGGGAAAAGATGTTTCCGCTCTTCTCCTGACTGGCTTCGGCAAGAGTTTGATTGACAGATGGTTCATCCAATCACCTGCCAAGTATTTTTTGAAAGTGCCTGCTCTTTTCCAAACAGTTTCCAACGACGGTTTCTCAGATGGTTCTGTGTAACAAAACATCTGGCGGGTGAGGTTAGCAACGCGCTGCCGTGCAATGTAATTGAATGCATTTTCCATTTCAGCTTTTCAGGCTGTATGTAAATGAGGAGGCGTGGCTGTAACAGTGTTTCAGTTTCCTTTTTATTTTTAATTTCATTTAATTTCATTTAATTTAATTATGGACTGACTATCTCATTTTCTTGAAAACAGTGAAATCAGCATTGTTTGTGTAACGACATTGCTGTCCTATCATCACTTGATATCATGATTCCAACACCACAAATTAACCCTTTCCTTCCCGGTTTCCTGTTTCCAGGGCTCCGTGGTTCCAAACCACCCATTTCCAACGGTAGACGTCCCAGACCACGCTCACTACACCATCGGTGTCGTCATCCTGATCGTGGGCATCACAGGCATGCTGGGAAACTTCCTGGTCATGTATGCTTTCTGCAGGTACTCTTTTTATACTGAGCTTCCTTCAATAAACGTGTTCAGCACCACTTTTTTTGTTTGTATCTGTGATAATAACAGGTGATTATTCATAGTTCAATATCAATGACAATATTTCAGCAGCTGCGTGTGTGTTTGTGTGTGTAGGAGCCGGAGCTTGCGGACACCATCCAACATTTTCATCATTAACCTGGCAGTCACAGACTTCCTCATGTGTCTTACCCAGACACCCATCTTCTTCATCACCAGCATGCACAAGCGATGGATCTTTGGAAAGAAAGGTAACAGATGCATTCTTTATTATGTTTTATTTTACATTTGTATTTAAAAAAAAAAAAGAAGCTGCACAGAGTATCTAATGCAAAAACAACCCGGACTAATGATGTTATATACTCTCTTTTACATGTGGACACACACACATACACCCACATCATTAACATTTATGGATGCTACACTCTAAATTCCACAGGGATCTGTATTGTTCCTTACCCTTTTGAGTATGACCTACAATTCAATTAATGTTCTGCACACACATACCTGACATCCTCTATCACCCTTTTGTGCAGCATTCAGCATCGAAATTCCATCGATCACAAAGAGCAAGCAAGAATGCCTGTTGGTAGTGTGTACGGTGTACCATAGTGTGCATTATACATCAGCATGTAACCTAGTGGGAACAGAGATAAAGAAGTGGCAAAAGAGGCTGCGCACTCCACTGATCAAACACTGATAGTCGGAGCGCCGCGTTTTCCTTCAGGAGCTGTCCTGACCTTGATGAAGACAGCCCATCGCTGTTAGATCTGGAGCTCTCAAAGGTGGTTACCACCAGGCGACTCTCTTTTCTTTTTTTTCTTTTTTTTTTTAACCCCCGCCAACCCCCAACCGCTTGGAAAACATTTTCTTTCTGCCTATCCTTTTCAAAAGACATACAGAGAGAGATGTAGATCATAAGAGAAGTCAAGGATGAGTGGGGTGGATGGAAATCACAAAGCAAAAGCCAACTGTGCCTTGCCCTATATTTGTGTTTATCCACCTTCTTTTACGATAATTCCTCTCCATGCACTCTTTAATGATGAGGTTTTCTCGTAGCAGTGTGGCTCTATAGGGATATCAACGTTGGTGGGTAAATTGGATAATCTGTCAGTTTGCCCGACACAACCTCGACAATTATGGGAAAGAAATGTCTTACAAGACATTCATTGTTCCCAAAGGACGAATGATTTTTATGATCCTCTTATTTGGGGTTTTTTTCTGAAGTGCCACCAACTGGATTTTGCTGTTTAATTGACATTTTTTCTAACATTTATAGTCCCAATAAAATGGCAGTTAGAGCATCCTTAGCTTCTGTTATGTGACATGTTTCAGAGTGAAGTAGAATATGCGAGAAGGGTATAATTTTGAGTGGGATTTGATCAAATCGTTCAGGTTTTCATTTCATAACACAAAAGTGATTTAACGGGCAAGAAAAGCGCAATAATTAGGTGCAGGCAGTGGTGTAATACCACCCACTTTACAGTCGTAGAGAGATCCAATGACTGAATTTCAATCTGTTTTAAGAAGCTAACAAACTAGCCTTCAAAATTTTTGTTTCATGGCGTGTAATGAGCCGTTACTATAGACTTTTTGTTGTTGCCATTTAAAATCAAAAAACATTAATAAATTCCAAATATGGCTGTTAATCGATTAAGATATTTAATCACAAATTAATCGCACATTTTTATCTGTTCAAAATGTACCTTAAAGGGAGATTTGTCAAGTATTTAATACTCTTATCAACATAGGAGTGGGCAAATATGCTGCTTTATACAAATATATGTATATATTTATTACTGGGAATCAATTAACAACATAGAATAATGACAAATATTGTCCAGAAACCCTCATAGGTACTGCATTTAGCATAACAACATGGCAAACTGCAGCCCAACAGGCAACAACAGCTGTCAGTGTGTCAGTGTGCTGACTTGACTATGACTTGCCCCAAACTGCATGTGATTATCATAAAGTGGGCGTGTCTGTAAAGGGGAGACTTGTGGGTACCCAGAGAACCCATTTTCATTCACATATCTTGAGGTCAGAGGTCAAGGGACCCCTTTGAATATGGTCATGTCAGGTTTTCCTCGCCAGAATTGAGCGCAAGTTTGGAGCGTTATTTGGCCTCCTTCGCCACAAACTAGTATGACGTAGTTGACAAGTTTGACAGCCCTAGTTTCCCAAATTTCCAAATTTTTACCTAATTTTTGGGAAAATCTGCAAAAAGTTTCGAATTAGTGCACGTTTCCATCCACTACATACTACTGCAGAAGAGGAGGGCACAAAGATGACATAGTTAAGACTCCCCCTTTCTAAACTGTCCACTGTCCTATGAATAAAGGCTTGAAAATGCCAAAAAAAAATCATCTTTAAAGATGACATAGTTAAAAGAACGACGAAAATGTGGAAAACATGATGGAAATGTTACATTTGTGTTTGATTCATGTATTGATTTGCGGCACATTGCAGTCTCCCCATGTCTCCACACAGATCTGATGCTTTCGCCTCTTTAGTGGCATTTAAGCCTGTTGCCATTGCACTTTGTCACATTAAGTTTTTACTGCTACACCAACATACTCCATTTTTTAAATTCAAATTTACTGTGCTTTTTCATGTGCAAATTGAAACATAAAACAGGTTAGAAATGCACGTATTGATTAGTGCTTCCTAAAATAAATGGCTCCTAACAACTCATTGCAGGACCTTATTAAATTACCTTTTCATTTCTGAGATGTTTTACATTGTTATATTGACTTGACCCCGATGCCGTGAACTTTGCTGCTCGACAAAACGCCCCAGGACTCTATAATATTGCTCCTCTCTGGAGAACCTCTGCTGTTCGTTTGGAGCCAATCTGGACTTCATTAGCTTCAGTAACTTAACAAGGGGCTGTCAAACACACGCGGTCAGGACGACGGCCGTACAGGCGCTGCGATACATATTCAACTGACTGAGCGGTATTTGTTTGAGTTTCTTCACACAGGCGACACACTTCAGATTCTGTGTCATGCTTGGATGTGATGACTCGGCGCCATGATTATACGATGCGGGACAGGTCTGCGGTAATCACACACTCTGGGCCTGAAGGGACAGCAGCTGATAAAGTGATGATTGAGTGTTTGTATTTTGTCAGCGTGTGTTTGCATAGGCTTGCACATACATCTGCAAGTGTGAATGAATGTGTGTATCAGATTTCTTCATACATAATGATAGACTCTATAGCAGCATATTACATGATGGAGACATGTTAGGAGTCTTGTCAACACTGTGCTGCATGTAACTACTTAACATTACAATCTACTTAAAAGAATAACGAAGCCTGTGTGTAACATATATTATTAGATTGTTAGATAATATGATATTAGCAAAGATTACAAAAAAATCTGATATGGCAGTGAGATGGAAAAACAGCATAGAAATTACCCATATGTGTCCAACAGTTTAGAGTTTAGAAACCCAATCAGCTGCAGTATTTCCAGCTGTTGTTCAAGAGCTGCAGGATCTACTGCCAGAAAATGGATCCATCCTGATAGCTACCATCAGCGGCGAATAGGGCTGCACAATTAATCGAATATTAATCGTGATCACGATTTTGGCTTCACACAATTAAATGAACATGATCGACTGCGATGTTTGAAATGCGTGGTTCGTTTGGCTTCGTTTTTGGTTCGTTTTGGCCGATAGACGGTATATAAGAAGCGGACGTAGTCACCGTGACGTCACCCATTGGTTTGTGGACTGCCGTTTTGAAGCCTCGAGTCCGGCATTTTGGTCGTCACCATCTTGGGATTTTGCCATTGCCGTCTTGGTTTTTGACCGTTGGCGTCTTGGTTTTTGGCCTTCGCCGTCTTGGTTTTTGTCCGTCACCATCTTGGTTGTTGGCTGTCGCCATGTTCGTTTTTGGCTGTCACCATCTTGGTTTTTGGCAGTCGGCGTCTTGGTTTTTAGCCATTGGCGTCTTGGTTTTTAGCCATCGCCGTCTTGGTTTTTGGCCGTCGCCGTCTTGGTTTTTGGCCGTCACCATCTTGGTTTTTGGCCGTCGCCATGTTGGTTTTTGGCTGTCGCCGTCTTGGTTTTTGGCCGTCGCCATCTTGGTTTTTGGCTGTCGCCATGTTGGTTTTTGTTCATCGCCGTCTCAGTTTTTGGCCATCGGCTTCTTGGTTTTTGTCCGTCGCCATCTTGGTTTTTGGCAACCAGAAGTGACAAGAGAGGGTGGAGCTAAGTGCAACCAAACACTGAATAAGACATTGTTAGGCAACCAAAATGTTATAATTAACATTGATGAACTGAAAACACGCTGTGAAAGGGTTAAAGTTCTAAGACGAAAACACGAACAACTCCCAAAAGCTTTGGAACAATTTTATTTTGCTTCTTGGAGATGCACTGTGAATAAGGACCAGTCTTATTTTGATACAAAGATTTGTACATTAGCAGAAATGTAGCCCAACATGGAAGAGAAAGCAGTGCTCTGTTTATTTAAATATGAATGTGCAAGAAAATATTTTGTCCCTAAAATTAATGAATAATCTTGATAAATAACCGTGATCTCAATGTTGATCAAAATAATCATGATTATCATTTTGGCCATAATCGTGCAGCCCTAGCGGCAAACGTATTTGTCCTTTCTCTCTACTACTTCTTTCACCTCTCCTCCTCCAGGTTGTGAGCTTTATGCCTTCTGCGGAGCGCTGTTTGGTATCTGCAGTATGATGACACTGATGGTGATTGCGGTGGACCGGTACGTGGTGATCACCAGGCCTCTGGCCTCCCTGGGCGTGATGTCTCGCAGGAAAGCCCTGAGCATCCTGGCTGCTGCCTGGCTCTACTCCGCAGGATGGAGCCTGCCCCCCTTCTTTGGCTGGAGTGAGTACAACTGCACTCAGAGGCCTTGAAGCCGAGTCGTTGTTGATCAGCGTGATTCCTCTGAGGGATTTAGTTCTTTTAGCTCTGTCTTAGTACTTCTCTCTCACGAGTTTTATATATGTCAGCGTGCCAAATTCCTGCTGAATGTTGTAATACTACATTAAAAAAATCTGACTTTGCCTTCTGTCAGCGTGCCAAATGCATTTTAACGAACAGTGTGTAACATTCCGAGGGATTTATTAGCAAAACTTAAATATAATATTCATCACTATGTTTTCAATAGTGTATAATCACCTTAAAATAACAATCATTGTGTTTTCGTTAGCTTAGAATGAGCCCTTCATATCTACATAGGGAGCGGGTCCTCTTCACAGAGTCGGACAGAGGTCAAGGGACCCCTTTGAAAATGGCGGTGACAGTTTTTCCTCGCCAAAATTTAGCGCAAGTTTGGAGAATTATTAAGCCTCCTTCGTGACAAGCTAGTATGACATGGTTGGAACCAATGGATTCCTTAGGTTTTTCTAGTTTCATATGATGATCTTCACTCTAGCTTTAAAACTGAGCCCGCTACAACCTCCGAAAGATTGAATAGCTGCCCGGCAGCCGCTTTCAATTAAAAAAGTGGCGTTAAAACGAATTTTGTTAACACGTTATTGTCGCGTTAACTTTGACAGCCCTATATATAATATAACATATTGTATAACAAGAGAAGGATAACTGAAATATTTATATCTACGGTCAGGCCACCAAACTGTGGATGTGTTCCTTGCGTGCGTTTTGTCACAATTATTTTCAAAATCTATGGATTATTATGATTTTCTTGTGAATAGTATTAGGCGTTTAAAACTTTAAGCAACTATGATAAAAAGTTATTTTTATAAAACTGTCACTTTATCCTGACAGTAGTGCATGAGACAGATAATCTGTGAAAAAAAATCATTGGACCACAAGGTGAGAAGGTTGAAGTATATTCATTCAAACAGAAACGAAATGTCTTTTTGACCTTGTAGAAGATCTGTCACCCTGCATCGACTCTGTTGCAATGGCTGTTTTCCACAAAAAATTCTCTTGGGATTTTGGAGCCCCAGCCGCCACAACAACTTAACACAACATGTAATAATGTGACTTATGGCTTCCTTCCGTGTCTGGAGAAAAAGGAAGGAAAAGTCTGCTGCTATATGATATTAAGAACTTGTTATGTGTGCATGTGTATGGGTAGTTGTGCTCTAACGCGAAAGTGGAGATACAGTCGTGTCTATTTATGTGTGTGTATATTTATTTTTGTGGACTTTGTGTGAAATGAAGGATGCATTCCCCTACAGAAGAAGCCTGTGGTGTGAATACCAAACACTAGTTTCCACAGCAGAAACAACCGGAGAGAGCTCCAACTGCTTTCTCTGATGGATTTTTCACATGGGACACTCAGGTCCCAAGGTCATATATTACAGCCTGAGCTCTTGACACATGGCGTTACATATAAGAGAATATACATTTGTATATATATATATATATATATATATATATATATATATATATGGAGCCAATCCCAGCTGACATTGGGCGAAGCGTGGTACACCCTGGACAGGTCGCCAGACTATCACAGGGCTGACACATAGAGACAGACAACCATTCATGCTCACATTCACATCTATATATATATATATATATATGACCTCTGTGTTTGGCAACATATGGGGAATTTTTACTTGACAAATTACAGACTTGGCAGATTCACGGGATTATGATCACAGACAACCTCCGCAATTATTACAAATTACTAGAGGTCCCCAGGTAATACTAGTCCCGTGCGAATAGGGTTTAACTCTTGGAAAGAAACCGAATAAGGAAATGTCCCAAAATGTTGAAATATCCCCTTAAATAGTTTGGCTTCTTTGTCAAATTTTGGTGGAACCTCAGCTGAGTGGTATCGAGATCCAAATCAGATTAAGTAGAAAGGAGATGAGAACGACGCAGGATTAGAACGATAGAAATAGCAATCCACCGACATGATAAAGCTTGACAACTGGACTGTCAAAATAGGTGCAATGAGAAGTAGTTGAAAGTCTTTGAGATAGGGAAGAGGCAGGAAGTTGTACAATACAGAAACTGACAGAAAAATAGGAATTGTCAGACTTCCTGGCGTGGGAAGCAGTTACTAAAATGTGTGTGCTCTCCCACAGGTGCTTATGTCCCAGAGGGTATGATGACGTCTTGTTCCTGGGACTACATGACGTTTACCCCGTCTGTCCGCTCCTACACCATGCTGCTCTTTACCTTCGTCTTCTTCATCCCTCTCTTCATCATCATCTTCAGTTACTGCTGCATCTTCAGAGCCATCCGAAACACAACGCGGTTGGTGCATGCACACACACGCTGTTTTTACGTTTATTCATGCGCCTGTCTCCTTCACGCTTGCGACACACACTCCCACGTGCATCGATAAGATAAAGACACGGGTGCTGCGTATGTGTTGCCACCGATGTCTTGTTGATTAACGCTGTGTCAGGGTTTCTCTATCGATTCCCGCTGATGTCTCGCTCAACCTGAATGCTAATACTGCCTGTGTAGGCACAAAAATTGTGTGTGTGCACGCAAGTACAATACATGTCTAAGTCAATTAGCTTAGCTGTCAAAATCAATTAAAGGTGTTACAAATTGTATTGAAACTCAAAGCAAAAATAAAAAAAAAAGGTTTCATGGTGAGTGTGTCTGTGTTTGACAGAGCAATCACAAAGATCAACTGTGGGGGAACCAGAGACTCTGCAAGGAGGTTCAATAAGATGAAGAGTGAGTGGAAGATGGCCAAGATTGCACTCATCGTCATCCTGCTATTTGTCATCTCCTGGGCTCCTTACTCCTGTGCAGCCCTCACTGCATTCGCTGGGTAGGTGTGTATGTATGTGTGTGTGTGTGTGTGTGTGTGTGTGTGTGTGTGTGTGTGTGTGTGTGTGTGTGTGTGTGTGTGCGTGCGTGCGTGCGTGCGTGCGTGCGTGCGTGCGTGCGTGCGTGCGTGCGTGTGTGTGCTTTGTCAACGACCGCTTAGGAGACATTTTTCACAGTCCAGTGATGTCAAAACATCTCAGTAAGAACTGAAAACCAGCGACGCACTAAGGTTGGGGGGGATGTGGTTCACAATAATAAAGCAGTACCGATAGTTTAGGGTTAAATATGTTATTAAAGCTGCTTTAGTAACATATCAGATCTTAGTTAAAGCAGCTGTAATCCACATTTTCATAATAATGTATCAAATGACAATGTGAGAACAATTTGACAATGTGAAAGGGGTCGCTCGCAGTGATGGACCTGCAGAGATTTATCCCCCGAATCTAAAGCTTTATACTGAGTTTCAGCTCATTATTTTGCTGTTCGGCCGCAAATTGACTGTTTTGGTTCACACTCACGGCTCTCACAGCGTCGTTTTCGGCTGCAGCAGGCCACTGTTTACAGGGAAGAAACTAACATAGTAGCCAGAAACTCGGTACCACTTCATTTTACAGGTCCGCAAATTCCATGGTAATTAGGTGATAATTAGCAAGTAACCTATTTGAATTTATTTTTAAATTACTGCCAAATTACCCCAATATTTACCTCAAAATGTATCGAAAATTATTTTATGATTAACATTATTTAATAATTATATTCCGCTATTTCCCAATAGCTGGTAATTTATTTAATACATTTCCAGGAAAATAATTCAAAGTTAATTGATATGCTTTATTTCCATGTCTGCTGATAAATACATGATAATTAGCAAATAACTTATTTGAAATTTTTTTAAAAACTCCCTGAATCATCACATCAGCTACCAGGTTACATTTGTGGAGACAATTAGTCACACAATGGTGAGATTTGTGCCTGATCAGAAGTGTCTTGTAGTAGTTTTAGTTTTCCACCTCCGATGAAGAGCAGCCGCTTCTCAAGCCTAAGGGCCCTATTTTAACCATTATATGCTATTTTAGCATATAATTATTAAATAATGTTTATAATAAAGTAATTTTCGATCAATTTTGAGGTAAATATTGGGGTAATTTGGCAGTAATTCCAAAGAAATTTCAATTAGGTTACTTGCTAATTATCAACTAATTAACATGAAATTTGCAGACCTGTAAAATGAAGTGTTACCCACGACTCCAACATTTTGCCAACAGGTTAGCCATATCAACTTCATAAACCTCTTGATAATCACTTGAAACAGAGTGCTGGTTTCAGTACTTCAGACTAATTGGCTTTTATTGATGGCGTCAGAGCCAGTTTGATTTGATAGAATGAGCAGAAAGGCAGGATTGTTTAAAAATGGGTGATGACTTTATTCAGGGCTCAACGATAAAGATTGCCTGCTTGCCCAGGGCAAGTAAAATGCCTAGACTAAATCTAGCAACTAAAAAGAATTTAAACATGTTGTTTTTTTCCGGAGCTGATGATTAATGTAGTGAGCCATCTCGCTTCCTTCTCATCGCTGTTGAAAGTTGCACATGTGCAGTACCAATCGGGCACTCATGAGAAAATGGTGGCGGGTAAAGACAAAGTTTATGAGCTGAAGCGCAAGCGAGCATTTCAATTATCCTGGAGTCTAGTTAGGTGGCGTTACAGGATGTGGGCGAAACTAATTAATTTTCTTTGATAAGATTAAACATGACAATTAACGTTGGTCTTTGTTGTTATTTGATAACTGCTTATAAATAAAACTATTTATATAGGAGCAAGTAAAAATTGACTTTGGGCAATTAGATTTCTGACTCACTTGCAAGCAATAAAAAACATTAACATTGAACCCTGATACTACTGCAACATAAAGTCAGTAAAAATACAGTTTTTCAAGTCCACATTTTATGGGCTCTTTAAACAGTAACATGAATGTGGGTGTGACTGTGTGTCTCTACATTAATCCTGCACTAGGGAACACACCCGACACTGCCCTCGTCACATGAATGTGTCTCATTTCCTCCTCCCATTTGTCTTCCTCTTGCCAACATCTCTCAGGTACGCTGACATGTTGACTCCGTATATGAACTCCGTTCCTGCTGTGATCGCCAAAGCATCTGCGATCCACAACCCCATCATATACGCCATAACACATCCCAAATACAGGTAGGTCTGCTGGAATGCTGTGGAAGTAGTATTAGGATGAATTTACCCTCAAATTCAAGTTTACTCTATTTGCGTGACCAGAATTAAGTTGTCAAAACAGGTCGACTGAGATTTACAATGTAAGTATAATAACATTTGTACACTATACAACCACAATATTATGAAGACAAATCAAGAAGAACAAAAGAAGTTACAAAGAAATCATTGAAAAATATAAAAGATCAACTGTGATGGTCATAGTGAGAACCACAGAAGAAAACATGTTGCCGATTTTGAAATATCTCAGTAAAGTTTCATGTGTTTTCCCCGAGGCTGTGACATTCTGCTGCTTAGTTCTCTCCACAAGTTAATCCTGAATTTTGTTTTGGTCTGAGAGAGTGTGTTAAATTCTTGGTATTGCTCTTTCTCTATTTGTTGTTGGCAGAACTGAGTTTTCTCTGTGTTGCCAGGTTTGTCTGTGTCCACCATTCTCAGGGTGTGATCACTCAGTCCATATTCTTATTAAGTATTTGAAAATTTCTGCATACTGGGGTCCCTAAACAGTCTTGGAATTACATAACTTGGGTATCACTGTAAAGCTGAGACTCTTGTGGATCCAATGAGCCCAACTGTATTCATATGGTGTTAGTCCCCATAGTAGCCATTTCATTGTAGTGAGACAATTTTTTGAAACTTGACCTCACTGTATAAAATGACCTGTGGTGACCTCTAGGATAATCACAGCCTCATGAAACTTTACAGCTACAAACTAGAGACCTAGAGCATTCAGAGGAAGGATGGCTATTCTTGACACTATTAATGATAGTCTAGGTTTTGATTTATAGTTTAGTGTTGGTTTCGCACCAACGCAACACTAGATGGATGTCTTGTACGTGATCAGGCTGTATCATGTCTGATCACGTACAACAACGTTAGTTATATTCCCCATAGCAGTGCTTGAAGTGGAAAAGAGTCTGCCGGTACGCCAAAGAGTAAAATGCAGTGCCGGTCCATCCATCCATCCATCCATTTTCTTCCGCTTATCCGTGGCCGGATCGCGGGGGCAGCAGATTTCGCAGGGAACTCCAGATGTCCCTCTCCCCAGAAACGTTTTCCAGCTCTTCCTGGGGGACCCCGAGGTTAGACGAGATATATAATCTCTCCGGCGTGTTCTGGGTCTACCCCGGGGCCTCTTTCCAGTTGGACGTGCCCAGAAAACCTCTAAAGGGAGGCGTCCAGGAGACATCATGATCAGATGCCCGAACCACCTCAGCTGGCCCCTTTCGACGCAAAGGAGCAGCGGCTCGACTCCTCCAAGCCTCCTCCGAGCCGGGCAGACGGCAGTGTAGTGACCACAGAGAGCCAGCAACACATAAGGTCACCATTTCTAACGGCTGTTGTCAGAAAATGTGACACCACTCTACTTATCTTTTACTTTTTCTTTTACAGTTTTGTGAATCTATCTATCTACATTTATTTTTTTAACAATTTAGTTTTGTGTGTTTTCTGTCACATATTTGCCTCATTTCTTATACAGGAACAGTGGGGTCACATTTTCAGCAACGCTTGATATGATGACCTCATGTGTTGCTGGCTCTCTGCGGTCACAGATTTGGGTGTACAGGCCCACTTCGAGCACTGCCCCATAGTGTCTATATTTACATTCTGTCATTCACTGTGTGACAGAGAGAATGTACAGAATGTCCCACACTTCACTAACATATAATAAAATCGGACCCCTCTCCCTCAGGTCGGCGCTCAGCAGGTATATTCCCTACCTCGGGGCATTGCTGTGCATTACCGGCAGAGGCCGTCACAGCAGCAGCAGCTTCCTGTCCACGCGCCGATCAACCCTCACCAGCCAATCAGAGAGCAAAGGCCCCAGCAAGCCCCGCAACTCTTCCCTGTCTGAGAGCGAATCAGTGAGTGTACCTCATATCTAATCTGGTATGTCTATGTCTTACACTTCCAATGGCAAATGCTTTGAATTACAAGTTGCTGATTTTAGTCTCGTGTGTGTGTGATTTTTTGTCCGTGTGTTGCCTCAAAGGCCCACTTCTCAGACACGGAGGAGGTCTGCTCGTCTCGGACGCCTGCCATTCGTCAGTTGTCCGGTGATGTCAAACAGGTGCGCCATGCCAGCCAGAGGACAAAGGTGAGAGGTCACCACACGGGAGAGTTTGAGAGAACTGCCGCCCACAACCCAACTGACCCGGCCATATGTCACCTCTCACAGATCACAGTGAGTACTCGGGCCTGGTCACACACTTTAATGTGCACCCGTATGCGTTAAACTGAGCTTTATTAGTTTAGGCGTCGTCAGACTGAGTGTCATTTAGGGCTCAGTGTGACTCTTCTCACATTAGTTTCATGATGTTTTTGATGGGGAGGTTTTGCTTCTGTTTTGTCATTACGTCAAGGCCGATCTTAATCCTCTCCTCCCGAATTTGAGAAGTGAGGTCATGTTGTTTTGGAGTCCTGTTAAAGTCAATAGACGTTATGTTTATGTTCGGTATTTCATGGCGAGTTACTCTATGAGGTCACGTCATTTGCAGCCCTTTCATAATCCAGGATCCCTCTGCGTGTAATCTGATGCGGTCATGTTGCTTTGCTCCCCTATAACTGTTTGGTTTGACTTTTATGATCCCAGTCTGTCAGTATCAAATGGAGTCTGGTTAACACTCTCAACTGCCTATTTGATGAGTCTTTCTGTATGTTTTTTTTAAATTGTGTGTAACATTTAGGGGTATCTCAGAGTCAGGTTTTGCTTGTTCCGAATAAAAACTACTTTGTAAGATGTGTAGTCCGACCACTCAGAACTGGTTGTCGGATGGTTGGATAGGGGGGTCTGTGTCTGACCATTTCTGTAACTTGACGAAACCGACAATCCAACGGATGTATGCTGGGTTTGAACTTTTCTCTCAAGCTCTCTTTTTTTCATTCTTTGCACAACTATTTCTGTCACTTTTCATGTGAACAACCAAGTGAACTGTTTCTTCCCAGGCAGTTTAAGACCCGTTAGAGCTATTAAACAGAGTGTAACGTTAGTTTGGAAGTCTCGCTGATCATCAGCTGATGGGCGCCAGCTCTGCCTCACAATCACTGGTTCATTCACCGGCTGGGTGACTTGAATGATCATCTTTGTCTTTTAATGTGGTTTAATATATTAAACTGCGTGTGTATCACTTGTGTGGTGGCCAGTTTGCTCCTCATCGTTAATGCCTCCCCACCCCCACCCCTCTGGTGTTTTTTGGCATTTCTATGATATTTCATATTTATTGGAGTCATTTCCTGACTAAATTGATTAGCCGCACTGTTTGCCAAAAGAATGTTGACAAATAACTTAATTTTGTGCTCAAAGTTAAAAAAGAAGTTTGTTGGTTAAATGTGAATATGAAGTACGACTATAGTAGAAGCTGCAGGTCATAGGTCATCCTCCACGCAGGCGCACTGATGCTCGTTTGAGTCTGAGCAGCAAACCGATAAATTTGTTTATCTGTCAGTTTGTCTTTGTAGTTAGCTAGTTAGTTAGGTTTAGTTAACTAGACTTGTTGCATTAGCTAACTGAGGAGTTTCATCTTATTTTTAAGATTCCTCCACCTTTTTTTAGTGTGTTTATTTTCACAACGGCATTTTTTGGTGTCGTGAACGGGTGCAATCAACGCAGTGGATTACACGAAATAACACACTGACTGTCTCTCTCACTCGCTCTCTTCTTCACCGTCTCCTCCTCCTGGAGATTAATTAACGGAAAGTAGACAAGAGAAAAGTCCCGTTAGAGAATTCACAGTGCAGCCTGGTGCGGTGTCGGTACTGGGAGCTGAGGCGAGAGCGGCCGGTGCTGGTGGACGGTACTCCTCCAAAACGTCTCGAAAACAGCGAACCTCTGCAACATGTCCATCATCTCATGTCTATGCGCTGTGGCTGGCGTGCGCCGGTGCAGCTCCTCGGTGCAGCAGCAGCCAGACGGCCGCCTCGCCAGGAGGAAATAGTAAAGAAGAGAGCGAGTGAGAGAGAGTCGGTGTGCTGCGCTAATTCTTGTCTCATTTGTCGTCTGATAAACAGTAAATTCATCTAAACTCGGTTGACAAATGATGAAATCTGGTTGTCATGGTAATGAATTACGTCTGACTATTAACCACACCCCCATTTTCTGTTTGAGAAAGAACGTTAACCAAAAAACAGGAAGTAAAGCTGGCTGACGGGGCTTTAAGTTATCAAATTGAGTTTCAGCAATGAAGTATATTGTGGATAGCCAATAGGAGAGAAGGCGTCCTAAGAATCGCGCCGTCAGGCCGATGGCCCGTGGCAGGTCATTCTATGTGGGGCATCCAATATATGGAGCATTTCCGTCTCTCTGTAATCATCTTAGCTCACAGAAAAATCACAAGTAGCCCACACACATACTATAGAGGCATACTGCCATGCAGGACTCCATTACAGAGGGTCCAAAGACTAATCCAATAATCTGGGAGTTTCAGACGTAATCCACAGCTTTCATGACGCGACCCCGCGTTTCAACGTACTGCACTTGTTACACACGAAGGAGTGATTGTCGCGGAGTCTCTTGACCTCCATCTCCTTTCATCTCTGCACAGAGAGGAGGATATACACGTTTACCTTTGTCTGTAATCACTACTTGTACTCTTGTGAACAATGTCATCATGGTAGAAAATGTACTTTTACTCACATATTTCAATTTATGATTAGTATAACCTTTACTTTGTTATATTTTTGGTCCATTTGGTAACACATTTTTGTGTCAAACTTATTTATCACAATTTTGTCTATTTTATTTCTTTACAGAAACTCATTTTTGTACCTCTTGGGTACCGCTGAAGTACTTTTAATACCTGATAATTTGAGACTTAAAGGAATAGTTTGACATTTTGGGAAATATGCTCATTGGCTTTCTTGCACAGTTAGATAGGAAGATCGATACCACTCTCATGTCTGTACGCTAAATATGAAGCTACAGCCAACAGCTTAGCTTAGTTTAGCTTAGCTAAGCTTAGCACAAAGACTTGAAACAGGGGGAAAGAGCTAGCCTGGCTCTGTCCAAGTTAACAAAATCCGTCTACCAGCATATTTAAAGCTCACTAATTAACACGTTATATCTCGCTTGTTGCCAGGAAGCCTTAGAGTGATGATGAGACTTGTTTTTGTCTTGAGTATTTTCACAAAAAATATTACGTGGCAAAAAAGCAAAAACATTTTTTAGCTTTTGCACCGCGAATAAAGGCTTCAACCAATCACGTTGTGCAGAACAGATTGAGTTACGTCTGTATTTGAACCATGACGGAAAACTTTATTACTCCTTTCAACTTTGACAAAGGCAGCAAAGACCAGATCCACTCCTTCCGCTCGTACCTTTCACAATAAAAGTCTCAAATATATAATATTCTGAGGCGAGTATTTCGCATTTTCGTGTCCTTTATTTGTCACGCCCCCGGCTGGTAGGAAGTAGACAACATGACATACTTTTAAAGAGAGCTGCTCTTTTATCTGAAAGGTCTGTGGTCAAATCCCAATTTGGAGTCGCTCTGTTTTTATTAAGAATGTGACCTAGTAGCTCAAATAGCACAAGAGATCTTTTGATCATAACTAACACTAAATGGCTGTGTTTATGTGCACACTGTTCAGACTCTGACAGAGCCTGAAGACATTTCCATGTCGGACATCAGCCTGAAGCCAACCAGTCATCTGCCTGCTACTGTAAGAGCCCACCGATCGTCCACCTCTTGCTCTGTGCAGTAGATGTGGTGTCTGTTTTTTTTGTGTTTTTTTTGTGTGTGTGTGTGTGGCAGAAAATTATGACGGAGTATTAGGGCCACATTGAGGGGGGAAAAAAAATCGGAGATTTCGAGAATAAAGTCATAATATTACATGAAAAAAGTCGTAATTTAATGAGAATAAAGTCATACTATTTCAAGAAAAAAAAAAGTCGTAATATTACGAGAATAAAAGTCTCATAAACTTCTGACTTTATTCTCGTAATCTTACATATTTTTTCCTCGTAAACTTATGACTTTATTCTCATAATATTACAACTTTTTTCTCTTAAACTTCTGACTTTATTTTCATAATATTACAACTTTTTTTCTCGTAAACCTCTGACTTTATTCTCGAAATTATTTATTTATTTATATTTATTCTTGATTTTTTTTTTCCTCAATCTGGCCCTAATACTCCGTCATAGAAAATCAACAGATCCCATAAAATAATTAAATCAGCAACAAATTTATCCTACTAACAACTATAGTCTGAGTAGAAAAAGCCTGATTTAGCCTATATGTAGCACTCCAGTCTGTCAGTATGATAAACTGATTGTTTTTGGTCTTTTCGAGGGATTTGTTTATAATAAAAAGCTGCACCAGCCTCAAACTTTTCTGTCCGTCCCACCCAGGTGTTTTAGTCATTTGTGTTTTACGGCTATTTAAAGGGGCATGTCACCCATTTTACAACACTGCTCAATGATTCTACCACATTTAAAATATCTCTGTGCAGCTGAACAAGCTGTTTTAAAAGTTAAGTGATGTGAAATGGTTGGCATATCTCTTTAGTCCTTCCTTGTTTTCCCCTGCTCATTCTAGTCAATCTAATCAACCATGCTTTCAGTCCAGTCCAGTTTCATTTATTTCCCGCTGGTCTGACATCAATATTAATCAATTCAAAAACTTAACCTTTTATCCTCTGCTCTTACTTTCACACCCAAACCCCATGTTTCTGCAATCAATTGATGTGTTAGATGTTTTGGATTCCCTCTGCTGACTTGACTTAACAATGCCTTCATTTCAAAAGCTGTTCAGATTGATTGACTGACCCCACAGACTGACTGTTCTATTGTACTGTAAGAATCACCCAAGCTGCTCTTGTAAACACAAAGACTTACTTTCACAGAGAAATCATTAAGATTTGTAATACAAATACGTTTACTGCTTCTTTTGAGCAAAAAAAGCCAGAACACCAAAACTCAAATCCAGAACTTTGCCATTTCTATACATGGTCAATTTTACTCCATTTATGAGTATGTATTAGGGCTGTTAATCAATTATAATAGACACTGGTATCATATGAAACTAGAAAAACCTAATGAATCCATCTGTACCAACCATGTCATACTAGTTTGTGGCGAAGGAGGCCAAATAATGCTCCAAACTTGCGCTAAATTTTGGCGAGGAAAAACTGACATGACCATATTCAAAGGGGTCCCTTGACCTCTGACCTCAAGATATGTGAATGAAAATGGGTTCTATGGGTACCCACGAGTCTCCCCTTTACAGACACGCCCACTTTATGATAATCACATGCAGTTTGGGGCAAGTCATAGTCAAGTCAGCACACTGACACACTGACAGCTGTTGTTGTCTGTTGGGATTGAGTTTGCCATGTTATGATTTGAGCATATTTTTTATGCTAAATGCAGTACCTGTGAGGGTTTCTGGACAATATTTGTCATTGTTTTGTGTTGTTAATTGATTTTCAGTTATATATGTATACATACATTTGCATAAAGCAAATATTTGCCCACTCCCATGTTGATAAAAGTATTAAATACTTGACAAATCTCCCTTTAGGGTTCATTTGTAACAGATAGAAAATGTGATTAATTTGTGATTAATCGCTGATAAATATTTTAATCGATTGACAGCCCTAATCAGAACAGAATGATCCTTTTTAAAACTACTTAAACATGCTCAGTTGGAGTACTTTGCTCCACTAGTGCAGAGCTATTGATCTCACAGGGTCAACCGAGTGATACAGTCCCACTCCATCAAGGGCACTGTGGGAAAGCCATTCATCAATCCATCCAATCAATGCCTTTGATTGTGACTGTTTCATGTCTTGCGCTGGCAGGTTAAGCGGAGGACAGTTGTATTGATCCAGATCAGAGCAACAGTTGATACAACTTCATTCTCTCCACCTCGCTGCATTTTTCTTTCACACAAACATCCAGCCACCTACTCACATTCAACATGTGGAGTCGTATAGTCACGATACCTGAACATCCCTCTCTCTCTCTCTCTCTCTCTCTTCCTCCGCCTACGCAGCTGGACAACGTGATGGAGGAGTCTAAGCCAAGGACTGCGTGTAAGACAACCGCATCCGTCATTGTAACCTCCATATCCAGCCCGTCTATACTGCACAGTCCCCCGGGTTTCCATGGCAACCTCAAATTGACCAAAACGCACAGCCCGGTTGCCAAGGAGCCCCTTGACATAGCCAGGCTGGAGACAACAGCATTACCATAAACAGATGGACAACAGTGTGTTTGTGTGTGTGTGTGTGTTTCAATATTTCCCTCCGTGGGACTTTTCTGTACCAGCATGCTGTTTGCTAGTTATGGTAACTCAAAACCAGAGCATGCGCTTTGTTTTTGTTTTTGTTTATTTTGTGAGTATGTGAGTGTGAATGCCCAGTTAATTTAAATACATGTGTAGGTATTTGCACATATAGATGTGCGTTTAACTTCTTCTGACATATCAGGATGGTTGGGAGACGGTTTACCTCGGAGCCGGAGACAACAAATTAGCCTTAAAAACACAATGTGAAAAGTTAAATCTCTTGGGTTGGGTATCGATTAGATTAGATTCATAATATTTGAGTAGAAGAAACCAAAATATGTTTTGTTTTTTTTATTCTTTTTGGTTTCAAAGTCAGATTTAATTATTTTTTATCTTGCCATACATAAATTGAATGTGTTAAAACATTATCAGTAACAAACCATTAGCTGATTCTGAATATTACTACAACTGGGGACGTCAAAAATGACAAATGAGTTAATGAGCCATGAAGCGCAGTAGGTCCATACTTGCATAATGCTTTTTTAACTAATCTCTTTCTCTTAATATGAAATTATTTCCAACTCGGAACCAATTCTCAATACCCAACCCTCAGGTGTTTTGTTTTTTTGTCATATAAATACTGATATTAAAGATGCATTAAGCAGTATTTTCTATATTAACATTGAATCAAATGACTCCTGGAACTGGTGGCACTACTGATCCCACTGAGAATCAACACCCTACTTTCCAACTATATACAAATTTAAGCCACTTTGTATATGTTTCCGTTTGTTTATATGTTTGAGCAAGGTGAAAAACAGCTTTTAAAATTGTTTTTGTTGTCAAAGATCTTAAACCACGCTGCTTATTATAAAACTGAGCAGCTCCCGGCACAGGAGTTAGCACAGTCTAGCTACACCTACACAATGTGAAGAGAGTCAAAGTTAACAAAGTAGCTGGTAAAGAAAATCACACATGAAATTTTTCTCAGGAGTTGGTGGTTGGGTGACCAGATCCCAACAAACCAAATGTGGGACAAAGAGTATGTTTGTGTGGGACAATGTGGGACACGTTACCAAGGCTGAGAGATAGTCTACAATTTTGATATGTCTATCTAACTTAAATAATAAACATTTCTATTCTGCCCCTTATCTTGTAACATCTCTATGCTTTGCTCGAATGCATCCACTGATGCCGCACGTCTCTTTTTGAGCGTTTTCTTGTGAGACTCACATGAACTGTGTGTCATATTCTCCCTGTGTGAAATTGACAAATAGATGGCAAATTTCACAAAAAAACTCTGAGTATCTACTTATAAGTCGTTTCACAGTCTTTGTTGTAGCTGCTCTTCCTTTTTCTTCGTGGTAGTTTCCCTCATATTCCGCCTAAAGCTGCATAGCTTGTGACTTTGCGGTGACTCTCATTTTTTCCCCCGTTGGGCGTAGCGTAGCAAAGACGGTGAAATGTTAACCTGCACTTGACCCACGTGTGCGCAGTTTGACAGTGAACACAGCCCCGTGATAACAGCATTCCCTGCTTTCTTCACAGCCATTGGATAAAAGCCAGATTTTAAAAAAGCGTCTGTCCTGCAGTGGTTTGACTTGTGAAAACTAGAGCCGATGAATATGTTGGACATATGTGGGATAAAAATGCTTTGCAGTCCCTTGTAAAGTGGGACACCTGGTCACCCTAGTTGGTGAACGAAGCCAGAGCAAAAATGACAGTGTAGACTAAAATATATTTTTTTCTTTTGTGTATTTTTGTATTTAGTATTTGAAAAATAGTCTGCGTGGAAATCTGCTGAAAGTTCAGATTGACTGAAATGTCTTCTGGGGTGGTGCGTTTATTTAAAAATGCAAAAACTTTAAAAATGACCTCGCTAATGCAATGCTGCAGAATCTAAAATGATAGAGCTTCACACCAGCACAAGAAACCACTGCAAATTCATTTAAATTCAACCTGTGGGAAACACTGCTAATATGTACTGATATGTTAGCCAGGAGAAATCGACTGTTCATTCCAGTCTTTCTTCCCTTTAGTGGTCAAAATAACACTTAATGCAGCTTTAATATGAGGTGTTTTACTTCTAAACTGGGTAATCAGACACACATACGCACACACACCAACAGGATACTGTCAGATTGTTTCCCCTCTGGCTCTTTGTCATTGAGTTTTCCATCCCTGGTGGCATGCAGCACCACAGATTATGTGTCCCAACACCACAGCACATCACCCAGTATGTGAGTGTGAGTGTGAGTGTGTCCGCACTGAAGAACTGGACTCAGTACTGTACTTTACATTCCTCTTGATGCCATACCTTGCTGTAAAATCTACTTTTAGATATACAGATGACGGTTTACTAAACGACTTTACTGTGACTGAGTGTGGTTTTTCAGGATTGTTATTATTATAGATCTCATCACTGACAGATGTACAGAACACCAACTTTGCTTTGTGTAACGTCCTTTTCATTTCCGAAGCTCTTTTTGCTCCACTTCTGTACATTGCAGTTCCCCTTTGACATTCCTCAGACTGCTGCATCATTGACTATGATTGTAATAACTCTTCTTTTAAATGATAGAACCGTCAAATTAAAGATTGAAATCTTAGTTAACGAGGCAACAAAGGTTGATATATTCCCACCGTTGCTCATTTGTCCCATCAATGAATGTACAAAATGTTTTATGACCAAACAAATATAGAATATTATATATATATATATATATATATATATACAGTATATATATGAAATTTAAATTCTGCTTTAATGAAGTGATGGTTTTATGTTGATTTTGTTTCCTTTGTACAAAATGTTTTGTGTTGTTATTTATTTTTCTAAATAAAAATGTTGCTAAATTCTGCACAAGTGGTCTCCATGTCTTGAACTAGCCATGCATTAAGCTCGGGCTGCAACTAATGATAATTTCCACACATTAATTAATCTGCCTATTATTTTTTTCAATGAGTCGTTTGATACACTCTCCACTTAGTTCTTCAATGGTCTTTTCTTCTCTAAAGAAACAGTCATGAGTGACCTAAACACTGTCTGTTTCCCCTCATGTGCAGCACCATAATGACTGTGGTCACGGCAGCTCCTAATGCATCCGTCCATCAGTCTCGACTGACCGATATATATTCGTAAATCATTAGGTCAGTTTCCTGAATGGGAAGAGATCCATCCAGCACAGCAGATAACAGCTGGAACATCCTGATGTTAGATAACAGAGTCGCATCAGCGTTTAGGTCGTATCGGCCCAATATGTCAGAGAGCAGATGAGATGGACACAGTTATCCTGCATGCTGGGCTGATTGACCTGAATAGGCATCCGTGCAGAACTATGGCGCCCTGCAGAGGTGAGAGTTGGTACTCGATTTGCATGAGAAGAGGGTGTAAGTGGGTGGGGTAGGTATAGTAACTCCAAACTTGTAAGCTCATCATAAATTTTGAATGTAAAATCTTAATGTGCAGAGTAACTAGCTGTCAGATAAATATAGTGGGGTAATAAGTTCAATATCTCTGAAATGTAGTGCAGTAGAAGTATGAAGTAGCATGAAATGGAAACACTCAAGTGCAAATACCTGACATTTTTACTGAAGTACAGTACTTAAAGCTTCAGTAGGCAGAGAAAACTAGACTTCTGCGCCTCCTCTTGGCTCTGTTTTCAGGCTTTAAAACATCTAGCCCGTGAAGGGAGAGTTTGGCCAATCACAGGTCACATGATCACACCTGAAGCAGGAAAGGAAAGGAAACGCCCCCCTCAAGTGCAATCACTTCACCTGTAACAAACAGCTGCTCTCTTCCTCCTTTTGTTCTGTTTTTTGACCTCAGCCATGTTGTGTGTGTCCTCTAGCTTAAAGCACACCACAACAAATAAATCTACGAAGAAATTAAAAGAAAACTGGACTTCTGCTTCATCTCAAAAGCTCTTCAGTCTGCCCACTAACTATCAGATTTAGAACAAGTAAGTAAGATTCTCCACTTGTCAGCTCAGTGCATGTTTTAATTCAACTGAACAGCCTTCAAGTAAACACAGTTGTTGCTTTTGTCTTGTGACGTTTGTCACTTTACATGATATCATACATTCCCTCCATTACAAAAAATAAGTTTGTTCAAGTGTGCTACTAGTATATTAGAGTATGCTTTCATTTTACTTATCAGAGATATACTTAGCAAAATGATACGTAAGTATCCTTAGCTTATACCGACAAGTATACAGAAAAGTCTAAATGTACTTGGCAAGTAGAAAAGTCCAAGTATACTTGGCGTATACAGAAAAGTATGAGTACATTTGGCTAAGTACTATAAGTTCACTTAAAGAAAATTTACAATTATACTTGCAGTAAAAACCATTAAACTAGTAGTTTACTGAGAGTTTACTTTAAAGTGTACTTCCCTTCACGCAAGTGTGCTATTAGTATACTTCTTTTAAACTTAAAATAAGAGAGTATGCTTTCAGTTTATTTTGTATGTACTTATCAGAGATATACTTAACAAAAAAATACTTAAGTATCCTTAGCTTATACCAACAAGTATATAAAAAAGTCTAAGTGTACTTGGCAAGTGTACAAAAAAGTCCAAGTGTACTTGTATAAGTACATTTGGCTAAGTCCTATAAGTTCACTTAAAGAAAACGTACAGTAAAAACTATTAAACTAGTAGTTTACTGAGAGTATACTTTAAAGTGTACTTTCATAAACTAAAAAATGGGCTACAAGTATATAATAGTAAAACAACAGTATATCTAAGTTCACTTGTAGTATAGTTCATATTATAGTTGCAGTATGAAATACAACTTGGATGTAAACTAGTTGTGTACTCAAAGTTTACTACTCTTACATTTAAAGTACACTTAAAAGTATACTTTTATAAATTAAAAAGTGGGCCAATTTAGTCCCAATAAGTATTGAAGTAGTACACTTACAAGTATACTACTAGTACATTGATATCAGTATACTTATTACATAAAGTATAGTTGGGATTATACTTGAACTATAGTTACTTCATAAAATTAACTTATTTTTTGGTGTGCGTGTGATGAATAAAATCATTGAATCCTTAAATCTTGTGAATAAAAGCAGGCTGCCACAGCTGGCCAGCGAGCAGAGCTTCAGGACATTAAATGACAGGATGTAGCCAGCTAGTCTGGCTTCGTTGTATTGGATTTATTTTTTAACAGTGTGAGCTGTTTTAACTTAAAGGGACTGTTTGTAACTTTCTAAGCGTATAAATGTAGCGGGTCGGCACACATGCGCACTCGCATGTGGCCGCTGTCTCGTCTCCTCTGCCTGCTCGCCTTCACTCAGACAGCGCGTGCGTTCTTGCGTATTCGCTCCACCTCTAGACGTGAACGCGCGCTCACTCCACACTGCAGAAGAGTTAGTTTAGCTCTGAAAATATCTAGTGAATGTACAGTGGACGTTTGTGCAGCAATAAATGCTGCAGCTCCTCCAGACCAACAGAGGTTTCCCGTGTCTTGGGAAGTAACGGGGCTCCGCAGAGAGAAACGTTACTGTCTCGTTACCGACCGGTTGCCGGTGTCTTCCTGCTCTCTCCGGCTGCGGGCGGAGGGAGACGAGTTTCTCGCTGGGGAGCCCCGCTGCTGAAGCCTGCGCTGAGGCAGGAGAAGCAAACACAGTATCAGCATTGATTCATGGAGAGACCTTCGTCTGGTCAGCTAACATTACTGCCAAGCAGCTGAAATATAGAGTGATATTGTGCTTTTAGCTGACGTGTGTCGCCTCACTGTTTTGAGCGATGCTCGTTCATGTCCATTTAGAGTGAGCACAAGCACAAGCCCGACGCTGACTTTCGTTGATTTCAAGGCCACAGGTGTCGCTGTTAACAAGCATTTCTGAAAGTTACAAATAGTCCCTTTAATAGTCTGGCTGGTGGCATGTTTGGACCGTGAGAGGAAACTTTAACCACGACCACAAGTTTTTCTTAACATTAACCAGGTAGTTTGAGTTGGGGTCGTATGGGTCTTTTCTGAAGGCACTGATGAACCAATTTTGTCGCTTGGGAACACCCAGATTAAACTGTGTTATACAGTTGAACAAAACAAATTTACAGTGAATATAATTTTACATTACTTTAATTTTCTACTTAATTTTAATTTTTTTTAACAGTTTATTATTTTACTTCCTTCCTCTTTATTATATTAGCCAAATGTATTGACTGATTGTGTGTCTACTCTTATATTTTTTTATTTTGCAAAGCACTTTGAGCTGGAATTTATGTATAAGGTGCTATATAAATAAAGTGTATTATTATCATCAACCATCCATTACCCACTCGTCCTGTGGAGAGTATCAGTGGGCTGGAGCTTAACCTAGGTCACATCGGGCAAGAGGTGCGATACATCCTGAGCTCTATCCATCTGGCATGGAGAGGAGGTTAAGTTGTTCTGGCTCTATCTGTTTGGCATGGAGAGGAGGGCGTGTTGCTCTGGCTCTATCTGTTTGTGCGACGCCGGAAGCTGCTTAACATCCTCCTTGATTAATGTGCTTGGCTGGTGTTATCTGCCACCCAATCATAACCGTAGACTTTCTCTATGTCCCAATGCAAATCTTTGCCCAATATAACAGCTGCACATACAGAATGTGCATGGACAATAATTACCATGGGAGTTTCTTTTACAGTGTGTACAGCCAGAAAAAGACTAAAGATGCTGCAAAAATTGCTGTTTCACAAATAAAATAACAGTTTAGCTACACTTTAAACTACTGCAATTCATCAGAAATAAAAATAAACAGACATATTTGGATGCATGCATTTATTTAACTACATTTACAATGTCATTAGCATTTATAAAATATATATACAATTGACCAAGAAAATAAATCCTGGCCCCCCCAAAAAAACAGGTTTCAATATAGCAGAACAAAATAAGTGCTTTTATAAAGATGATGTTAGAAATATAAAAAATCTCCTCATGGGGCCAACTGGTGTGATTTCCTGCCAGATAACAAAGCACATTTTGTTTAATGGTTGTGAAGAGTTATGCTGATGTGTCCTTCATTTTAACAGCAGAACTATCTGGTCCTGGTCGCTGTGAGAGAGAAAACTGATGCTTTGCATATGATGCAAGCTTCACATACTACACCCGACTGTAGGTGACTCGTAACCTGCAGTATTTCTTGGGAGACCCTACTGTATGTAACCAAATGATACCACTGTCTGCATATACTTGTTGTTAGTCCATGCCAAAAAATCTATTAGAATTGTTGAGATTGGTCTGTGTTTAGGAAACAGAGGACACTTCTGTCTTGCTGGTTGATACTGAGGTCTCATCGTCAACCATGCCTCCCATTCCAACAGTGCTCAGCATGCAGTTACGGAACTGAAAACACAGCACAAAGTATAATTAGAAAATGACACTGAACAATCACTAAACAAATTGTAACGGTGACACTTTTTTAGCATTAAAAAGTATAAAGTAAATATATGGTTTGTAACACATTATAATGTAGTTTTAAGTAGCTATAAGGACGTTTATTAATGTATCTGTCAACAAATATAATTTATCCTGCGAAGCATTCCTAATTGGTGTATAAACAGATAATGAGTAATTGGCAATATAACATAAAACAACACAGTTGTAATATGATATATATGTCTCCATACTTTATATGAGTGTTTTCAGTGTGAATGTGCTTTTTGTTAATGAAATACTTATTATGATTATATTTATAATGGCATATTTATATATATTTAGACCTGTTTGAAGCCAGTCTGTGAATGATTTGTAAATGTGTATAACCAGTTAATACATGTTTTATAGCGCACTGTAAGGATTTGTTTATATTTGTCATCATACAGAATGTCATCAATTATGATTATGCATATGTTATACTGTTAAAGGAGAAGTTATAATTATTGACAAACACATTAATAAACACCTAAAAAATGCCCTTGTATCTACTTACATCAACATAACAGTGTGTTGTTAATTTGTCCTGTATTTGTCTTATTACTTAATAATATATATTGTTATTCTTCTTTATTTTTATTACTTGATATGTGTGAATGCACCATCAGCATTGCTACTTAATTTTGTTGTACTTTGTGCAATGACGATAAAGGAAAGGGTAAGGTTTTAAAGTTAGAATCATCATGATTGGTTGCAGATTGGTTATACCATACCTGTTTGTTCATCAACACATAGATAACAGGGTTGAACAACGCTGAGCTCTTTGAGAAGAAGGCAGGGATAGCCATGGATGCTGCTGAGAACGCAGCTCCCTTGTTGAAGAAGATCCACGCAGCAAAGCTAGCATATGGAGTCCAGGCCACCAGGAAGCCCAACACCATCAGGATGCACATGCGCGTCACTTCCCTCTCAGCTTTCTGGGTGGACTCTGACTCCTGCTGCTGGGCTGCGGCCTGAAGATTAGGTCAACATCAGTTATATTCTCTAACATTGATAATCTTAAAAATATACAATGTCATATAAAAGCAACATCATCAGATAAAGTCTCTTACCGCCTTCACTGTGCACACTAAGTTTCCATAAGTGAAGAAGATGGTGAAGACGGGAACACAGAAGTGGCAGGAGAACATGTACATGACGTATGATTCGTTGTTGTAGCCTGGGGCCGTGGTGTAGTAGTCGGGTCCACAGGAAACCTGAATACCCTCAGGAATGTACCTGCGAATACAAGACATGTACAATGTGGGATGCATCATATAAAATGTTGACATTATATGCTACAACCTTTCTGTGTCTAACCTTAGAAGTAAGAACATGAAAATCACACACACAGCAGTTTTGAGTGAGACTGTAATCGTGCAACATGTCATGTTAAAGGCCATTGTACGTAGGACTTCATGAAGTATTGTTGTATGAACATCAAATAATTCAAAGCATAATGGCAGTGGCACCGAAAGTAGAGTACCATGTGTGTTACCATGTAATGGTCACTTTGTAAGAATCCTGACTATGAAACTATGGGAAATGAGTGAAATCTCATAAATATAATGGGTGGATTGTCACCTCAAAATCCTTCAATAATCAATTAATTCTAATGCATGCACTGTTTAAAGCAAAGATAAAGAGAGATAGCCAATCCCCACAGTATCTACAAAGGCTACACGATGCTAACCAGATGCTAAGATTCAAAAAGTAAAACGGGCAGCAAATGTTAGTGATGTCAGTCAGTAGACTGTCATCAGTACTGATTAAAACCCTAGAACAAATGAACCGCTTTCCCATTTGTTCTCATGACAATTCAGAAAAAGACGGTAGGAGATCATCTGATTTGTTTGGTAAATATGAAACTACAAAATCCAGAGTCATTTGATCATATGAGATGTCATTAGTGGCTGAAGTGGATTTTAGAAAGACGCACCTGTACCTTTGAACTTAGCCACACCCATTTTCAGACCAAGAAGCATCTGGAGGATGCAAATTTGGGGATTTTTCATTGGTATGAATCATTGGTTTAATGAGACAGATACATAAGATTCAAACTTTGCATCTAAATACACCTATAAAACTATTTTCTCCAATACTTTGGAGCATTATATACTAAGTCACATGTTTAGGCTCTTTGTTATCTCCGCCAAGGCCGAAGGCCTAGGAAGGAGGTTATGTTTTCACCGGGGTTGGTTTGTTGGTTTGTTTATCGGTTTGTTGGTTTGTTTATCGGTTTGTTGGCTTGTTTATCGGTTTGTTGGTTTGTTTATCAGTTTGTTGGTTTGTTTATCGGTTTGTTGGTTTGTTTGTCGGTTTGTTGGCTTGTTTATCGGTTTGTTGGTTTGTTTGTCCGTTTGTCCGTTTGGAGGATAACTCCAAAAGTCCGTGATGGATTTGAATGAAATGTTTTGGAGGGGTGGGGTGTGGCGCAATGAACAATCCATTCGATTTTGGTGGTGTTCCGGATCATGATCCGGCTTCGGGAATTATTTTTTAATAACTCCGCTCAGCCTGTGCATTAACACCACAGGCTTTAAGACATGCGCAGTGTAACTGATGACGCGTTCATGACGCTGATCTCAACATAAACAAAAATACACGTGGTTGATGGCGCAACCTGCATGGAGAGGGGGGTCAATCGTACTCGGGCAGGTTGGCGGAGGTCTGCGCTCTCTGAGTGCCATTCTAGTTTACATTTACATTTACTTTAAGACATTTTTTTTGGTTTGTTTGTCTTTCTTTACAATCCGGGTCTTACTATCCTAGTTTTGGGAAGAATGAACAAGATGAAAAAAATATGTTGCTAAGTTAGAGTGTGGCAAGTGCTCCAATAAAAGACTTGTCCATTCTCCATTCTGCCACCGCTTGTCATGTGATGCATTTAGGACAATTACCTTGACCAGCCAACGAGAGGAGGGACAGCACAGGAAGCAGCCATGATCCAGGTGAATGCACAGCCTGTTGCAGCGTGGGTGGCTGTAAATTTGAAACTACCCATGGGTTTGCAGACCACAATGTATCTCTCAATAGCTAGAACCACAAGAGACCACAGAGCCACTTGACCTATTGATAAAAAAAGAGAATAGAAGTTGTGATGAGCACCTTCAAATCTTGCCATGCTGTACCAGCTTAGACCTCAGTCTTACAGCTGTGACTTCAAAAATCTGACAGAACTATATTCAGTACAATCTATCTATGTGATAACAAATAAACCTCCATTTTCTTAAAGTTTACCTCCAAGTGTAGCCATGAATCCTTCAATAGCACAGCCCATGGTTCCCAAGGAGAAATAGCCCATGAGGGAAGTATAAAACGTGACTGTGAATCCAAAGGTGACCATGATCAGTCCGGCCACAGCCAAGTTGACCAGGATGAAGTTGAGAGGTTGCCGGAGCTTCTTGTTCTGAGCTGTGACCAATAGTGTCAGAAAGTTGATGGGGAAGCCGCCGCACATCAGGAAGAACATGTAGAGAGCCAATAGTTTGAATGCCCATGGATCTGCCAAATAATACTGTGTATACTCAAAAGGACTCCTCACAAGCCCCGTCCGATTGTTCATGGGGATGTAGAAGTTCCTGCCCTCTGTACCGTTCTCCATCTTTGGCAGTTATGATTTGGATTGGCAGAGTAGAATGAGCTTGGAGCACTGTCAATGCAGCCACAAGTCTGATACTGCAGCTATGGTTATATAGCCCCCAGGGGTAGACTCACAATGGATCAAGAAGATGAGCAAAGAGGATCTGCAAGAGAATTCAGCCCATAATCTGTCAGCGTATAATCACTTGTTGCCCAACAGGGCAGATTGAGTTTGTTTGGATGTGTTTCACAGGACCAGAAAGGTCACTTAAGAATTGATCTTGTCCCTTTTTTTTTTTACAATTTTATGGCACACTTATTCACACATTTTGACATGAAAAAACTACTCTTAAAAACCAGCAGAACATTTCTTGTCATGATAACAAATTCCATCTGTATTCGACCTTATCTTGACCTAAACACCATTAATGAGTAAACTGCACACATAAAAGTGTATAAGCTATAAACAAAATGATATGACTGAACTGTGATGAAACTCATCAATGCTGATTTTAATAATGACATTTCTTACCAAATTTATAAAACAATCTGCATTTCACACTGAAAATGGCTCAACACACCATCTACTGTTTGAAATCAGCCAAGGCCAATTCTGGGACTAATCTACATCATGAAATAAAAGAATGTTAACGTCTATTGTTTTTACTTTTTACCTGACCACTGTGTAGCATTACAAGCACAGTACAGCATAAGCCTGTTCTCTGATTATCTGGTGATAGAAATGTGCTTTACTACGCTGTGACAAGAGTGTGTATAAAGCATGAAGTTGTTTACTTATTTAGCGGCTTGCTAGTTATCTAGGTAGCGTTATCTCGCTAATTCCACCATGCTTAATAATTAGCCATGTGCTTCTGTTCGGGATAATGGGCTGCTGGGAAATTTTTCGGACTATTGGGGTTTTGGAATAATCGAAAATAAGGCAGTCAGAACAATGGCATGGCACCTCCATGCTAACGTCACACTGGTTACAGAAAATGAACGGATCGGTGGGCTGGTGGCCAGTGGCAGTTCTGTCTAACGGTCCCTCCTCCCTGACACTCCAAAGACGGTATTGCTAAAGTTTGCGCAGACTGAATTCAAGATGCTATAGCCACGGTGGTCTGACTTCGGAGCTGGTGCCCGCTCTCCTTTGTATGAGGGAGTGAGGGGGAGGGACTTCAGGATGCGCTAGCTAGCTAATTCTTGTCTCATTTGTGGTCTGATAAATAGTAAATTCATCAAATTTTGTGCCTTATATTATTTTCAAAGCTACTGTAGCTGTGTCGACGCTGCGTCAAGGCTTTCTTCATACAGAAGTGAGCGTGGTTTCGTTTCTCAGCCCCTTGCCCACTTTTTAGTATTTTTCTAAATTATACAGTAGGTGGACTTAGGCTCAGACCTGCAGGTGAAGTTACACCTTAAAGGAAGACTCTGATTGAAACATGTAATTTGATTAACTCACTAACCATTTAAGTTGGACTCAACTAACAGCTTCTTAATAAGATTTCAGAGCGCAGCACTGTAAAGCCATGCTGCAGCTTCACCAGTAGCTTACTGTAGAAGAAGACAGGATGTGATTCATTTTTCAGGATAGATAGATTATCAACACCCAGTAGTATCAACACCTAGTTTGGGGTTTTTATTTGCCGGTATATTTTACGGAGCTCAAGCATTTACTGAAACCTTGCTGTAATGTAAATGTAAAACAAGATCCATTGATCCATCATTCCAGCCAGGCACTGATTGAATGATGTGCTAATGTTGTATAACAAAGGGATAAAGTTGTGTATCATCTGCATAACGTTTCCTCTCAAATTACCATTTCATTAGTTAAAGACCGTTTAGACCTGGTTTACCTGACAGAACACCTCGAAGGTCCTCTGATTCATTTGCAGTATTCAGTGTGTGGACTACCTTTCTTTTCATCTTGAGCCTCAGTAGTAGGCACAATTTTGCTATTCTGGCAGTTATAGTGAGTATTACACATACAAGAACCAAATTTGATGCTTTTGTTAACTGTTAAAGACAGCTAAAAGCATTACGTTACCTGGTACAGATAGAAATGCACTGCAGATCAAGTCTTCTACAAGAGGAAATGGTGGAGGGGCTGCTCACACAGTAAAGTAACTATGTAACGGTCAGCTGCATGTCACTGACTTTTTAACTCTTAATTGCATAATCATAAAGACATACAGCAGTATTAGAATGAAATAAAAATATGCTAACTTTTGTGAATAGTTGAATATACTGAAAAAGCAGCATAACAAGTTCCCTGGTATTAGTGTGCAGATTATATGGTAAATAATTTAGGTCAAAAGGACAAAGCTTAGAGGGGGCTCCAGTAATGAGATTACTGTATGGTCAAGTAAAACAGACCATCCTTCATGGTTTACGGCAGGAACAATATCTGAGGCCTTTCTAGTAGGGTTAAATAAACTATATGATGATAAGAATAATTACTGTAATATATATTTAAATGTAAAATAATATGCATAATGTGCAATTATTACAATATTGAATGCCTTTTTTCCCATCTTTCTTTTTTTCTGCAATGGGGGTCTATGGTAGCACATTGAATTAAAAATTGGCACGTTATTGAGAGGGTAATGTAAAAATTGAAGAGACATTAGAATAGTTTCAACATCCCTGCAGTTCTTTCAGGAATGCTTATGTTATTGCAGACCATTTGGCTGTGATAGATTCGGCAGTGAAGATCCACCCTGAGGTCAGCTAAATCTCTGCAATACGTTATCAGTTGAAAGGCACCATTACATGGTATGTACACATTTGATGGGGACATTAAAGGGTATATATAATTGGGGTATAAGGCTAGGCAGCTAAAACAGAGTAGAGAGATCATGGTTACGGTTTATGAAAAGGCCAACGTTAATTGCAGGTTCTTGCAGGACATTATCTCCAGTTCCCTGATGTACTACACGCCCATCCACCACCGCAACCTCCACATCCTTACTTTTCACCTCACCACATAAAGAGAGAGAAGTGGTCAAGAGAATTTGACATTTGACCTCTAATGCTGCAATGGGGCAAATTCTGAATGCCACTCCAAATGCCCTTATACCTAACACCATAAAACTGGGAAAAAAACGGGCCTGACGATGAAGGGCAGTCATTGCAGGCTTCCTGGTAGCCTTAAGAGAATACACTGTTTACCGTTGGCAGAGCATTTTAGGAAATTTTTCTTGGGCGCTACCCACATAATCAGCTGTGCTGAATGGAACGCCACCCCACAGCAACGTGTGACCAGGTTGGTGACCAGCATGAGGAGGAGGTGCCAGGCTGTTGTGGCTGCATATGGATCTTCCACCGCTACTGAGGCTCCTGACGGTGTATTAAATGAATAAAGTGTAAAATAGCCAATATGTCTTGTTTGTTCCTTGTTACTGATAGACTCAATCATCCAATCCACCAAACAACTCAAAACAAGATTCAATACCAACAGGAGAATACGCTGTTTACCATTGAGTGCTGCTCATCCCACAAATGCACTATCCTTACAAGTTGGACATCATTGTGAAGGTAAATAAACAGGCTTTCCAACGATGTAAAATACAATGCCAATTAGCATTGAAGCAACAGAGAAATAATCCACCAAACACAAGTTTCCAAACTTTTTTTTCCCAGTTTATATCTGATGTGCCCATGGATAGTTCCAGCATAAAGAGCACAAAAGAGCTTTAAAATGATATATTATATGAATAACAACAACAACAACATTTCTTATCAGAATAAACGTAACTTTGTGCAGTTTGTATCTGATAGAATCTTCAGAACTTTGCATTGGATTCTGTTATTGGGGCAGTTTGTAAATGGCTTTCTAACCAGCAGAAACACAAAATAATACAAAAACTCTAAAAACTTTCCTAACAAATTAATTCTCTACCAGGTTTATCCATTATTTTATATTTTCTCACTCTTACCCCGTTGTCAATATAAACATGTTACAACTGATGAGGCCCCGATTCAGTAGCAGTGGGTTATATTCCAGGTGATATGTGAAAATGATGTTCACTTTTTCACAAAGGCATGAAACTTGGTACACTTGAACAGTTTGGGGCCATGAACATTTTCAGATATGGAGCCATTGCAAAAACGCCTCGTGGCGCCCATTTTACTTTCCACCATAACCAAATTATGTATATTGCATCATATCTCCTGGACCAAACATGATAACGCAGAAAAGGTGATGTCTACCCCTATGTTTTGATGGCCAATGTTTATAATAATATCATTCACAACATCATAAAGTGTTCAGGTGAATAGTTAATGGTGAATTCAGTGATGTTGTATGAAGCAAATCACAGTATCCGAGAACCTAGGCTAGACTTTATAATATCATGTATGTGAATAGGAGCCTCTTGTAATTGGATAAGTAGCAATATTGTTACTGTAATTGACAAATAGAATGGTTGAAACTCAGCCAAGGATCTGGTTATTTAAAGTTGTATTAAGGTGCGGAGTGAGGCAGCCGAAAAGGTTCTTTTAAATTCAATAACTTATTAAACAGCTCATAAGTCTTCAACTCTGGTCCGGCCTGATTGTGTTTTGTCATGGATTATCTGGGATAGTTAATTAAAACAAACACTGTCCTCAGACTTTTCTTTTACCTGCAGTGATTGGTTTACCATCAACTGATATCATTTGCAAGCCAATAATAATGAAGTAATAGGTTCTGGCTTGTCTAATTAAATAAGAACACAATCCCCATTATCTGCTGGAGCAGTCACCGCATCTGACTTCCGATAAATGGATTAACCCGGTCTCAACCTACAGGAACTACAGGGCACATAGTGTAGCAAAGAGACCTATGAGATCAATGACTGCATTATAATTGGGCTAACCAGCTCTATGTTGCAATACATAGCATTGCTGCCCCTTTATTTCTTCCTGCATGGATGCTTTCGACATGGTACCTCTGGACTTTACATTACATTACTATATCAAGTTCTGCATCACCACCATCATGCCCACAAGAACAGTCAAGAAATTCAATTCAGAAATTCAAACTCTAAACCCGGGATCACCTCATATGAAGCACAGCCTCGGGGAAAAACAGAAGGCATTTCAATGCCAGGACTGGACTTTCCTTAAAACAATCAACAGACAAATTAGGAATGACATATTCAAGGCAACACTCAAATATAAGGACAGACTGGAGCAATGATATATGACTTCATGATATTGTGTGAAACATTTTAATGATGGAGGGATGAAAAAAGGAATGATAGCACATATAAAGCTACCATTGCTGCAATGCTATCATGCATTTTCCAACACTAGGGACATAGACATAAAAAAATCACTATGAGACTTGGTCCCTCCAAAGTGGCACGACGGACAAATTTTGGGGGTCAGGCTCATGGACTATTACTGTGCCTATCTATTCTGGTCTGTTGCTGAGGAAATCATGAACCCAGTGGATGAGGAGTGGAGGGATGTTGAGATGTTGAAGTTTCTTGATCATCTGGTGCCATTGGATCGTGTTGAAAACGGAGTTGAAGTCAACAAAGAGGATGGAAGCGAAGTTGCCTGTTGATTCCAGGTGTTGTAGGAGGGAGTGGAGGAGACATGCCAAATCATCCTCTGCTTCTCATTTGGCCCTATAGGCAAACTGATGGGGGTACAGCTGTGGTCTGACGGCTGGCAGGGTGGCGTTCATGATCAGTTTTTCCAGGCATTTCATGGCTATTGGATTGAGTGCAAACGGTCGGTCGTGGTTGGGTTGTGAAGGGCGGGGTTTCTTGGGTATAATGGTATGATGGTGGATGTTTTCCAGAGCTTGGGTATTGATGCTGTCCTGTAGGATTCCCAGAAGATGGATTTGAGGATGGGCAAGAGCTCCATGGCACAGAGTTTGAGCACCCAAGCAGGGATGCCATATGGGCCTGGTACCTTGCCAGGCTTGCACCTGCCCAGCTGTTGTCGGACATCCTCCAGTGTGAAGAGAGGATGTGCAGGCTCAAGGAAGGGGAGGGCTCTCAGTAGCTCCTCACAGGTAGCAAAGTGGTTATGGAGTGTTTGCAAAGGTGGAGGGGTCTGTTGCTGTGGAATGGTTTTGTTTGAGTTCACATCCGGTTAGGGTTTTTACTTTATGAAAAGCTTGTTTTGTGTTCATGTTTTTGAACTTCTGCTCCAGTCTGTCCTTATATTTGAGTTTTGCCTTGAATATGTCATTCCTAATTTATCTGTTGATTTAAGGAAAGTCCAGTCCTGGCATTGAAATGCCTTCTGTTTTTCCCTGAGGCTGTGCTTAATATGGGAGGTGATCCCGGGTTTAGAGTTTGAATTTCTGAATTGAATTTCTTGACTGTTCTTGTGGGCATGATGGTGGTGATGCAGAACTTGATGTAGTAATGTAATGTAAAGTCCAGAGGTACCAAGTTGAAAGCATCCACGCAGGAAAAAATAAAGGGGTAGCAATGTTCTTGTATTGCAACATAGAGCTGGTTAGCCCAATTATAATACAGTATTACAAGGATGAATGTTGTGGGTGTTACAAATCTTGTCGGTTAACGGTTAATAATCAGTTAATGAGGGTCGGTTATCGGTTAAATTTCTTTTCAAAGTTAGCATCCATAATATATGTATATACATATATATACTGTATAGGCCTATATATATAAACACACACACACACACATATATATATATATATATATATATATTTATTTAAATGTATATATACTGTGTATATATACACATATGTTGGGTTTATTTATTTTTTTATTTAATACAGACAGATATATTGACGCGTATGACCCAAGTACTGCTGGTTTGGGTTGATGGTGAGTTTAAAGTAATTGGAATAAACAATAGTGTGTCTTTTAATCAAACATTCAAACTATTGATAAGAAAGTGATCTGATCTGACTAATGACAATACAACCATGTATGGTAATGCCCTGGATGTACAAACAGGAAACCATCTGTCACACAGCTTTCATAAGTACGCCAACTCCCACAAGTGGGATTTCCAGACCAAGGAGCTTGTGTTCATCTGCTTAGCATCTAAAAATTGTCACAAGCAAGCTGTTAAACCGGAGGGGTTTGGCCCTTTCTAATCTTCAATCCTCACAAATTGGATTCACACCTTGTACGCAATTCAGAGGCGTTGAGCAGGTTGTCTGGGAGTCAGCGCGCACGTTACAGGTGACACCTGTCTCCTTCGATTCATGTCGTCTTCAAAAGTAATTACAGCGGCTACACACTGGCTCCAGAGGTCAAAGAACTCAAGGTTGTCTCAGAAGGCAGATGAGGTCAAATATATTCTATCATGCTCTTCTGATGATGATGATGATGATGATGATGAGATATTTAAGTTTAGGGGACACTATAGAGGGCCAATATTCCCCCTAATAAATCACAACACAATAAAATGTAATGTTAGCTGCTCTCTCTTTGTGATTTAAAGCTTTCTCGTCTAATAATTTAGACGTAATGTACATACTGAAAACTACCTGCATTGTGTGTGTCCTTGTCAGTGGCAGAAGTACTCACATTATTATTCAAGTAAATGTAGCAATACCAGTGTAGAAACACTCTTACAAGTAAAATATATATTTAAAAAGTAAAAGTACAGAGTAATGTACTATAACTATTACATAATAATGAATAATATATTATTGAATTGTAATTATTGTTATATTAATGTGCACATTTAATGTTGGAGCTACAGCTAAAAGTATTTCATACTATATATACGGCTGGGTAGCTTGTGAATTCAGCCTTGGGCACCAATAAAGTCTATTCTCTGCCCATAATAATACATCACAATTTATTTGTTGATTAAATTTTGCATTAATAATCTAAATCTGCAAAGTAACTAATGTTGACAAATAAATGTAGCGGAGTGAAAGGTACAATATTCCTCTATGAGTTCTAGTGGAGTAGAAGTATAAAGTAGCACAAAATGGAAATACTCCAGTAAAGTACAAGTACCTCAAAATCGACTTGAGTAAATGTATTTCCACCACTAGTCCTTGTGTGACATATTATAATTGTGTTAATAATGTGTGTATAGAGGGACACATAAACAGTAATACATACACAGGATATTGTGTTTATATTATATGTGTATGTTCAAATATATATAGGCCTACTATACATTATGAATGTATATTATATTATGTATACTATTTATTTTGTTTTTAATTATTTATTATAATCATTGTCTTTTATATTGTTTTAGATTGTCTATTTACTTTTACTGCCATTTGTGACAGTTTGCACATACGACATTGGTCACTAACCTCATAGCTGTCTTTATACAGTACCCTGTATTTATAGACTATCTTTAATGCATTGTGTATGTGATGGGGAGTTGCAAACTCAAATTCGTTGTACCTGTACAATGACAATAAAGGAAATCTAATCTAATCTAATCTAATATTCCTTTGACTTTCTCATAATAAATAATGAAAATGTTTTATTTTGTTCATTACGTTTAATCTAGAAAATCTTGTGCAATTTACTGAGAACATGTTTACTGAATCCGATGATATGATTCAATCAAAATGTCCTCAGTGAAGGTGTATTTGCTCGAATTTGTGACCTGCTGCTGAGCATTGAACAATCAAATCGAAGAATACACTTCTTTGCAATAATAAAAAAAAAGAAATACAACTACAATTCCAGTATAACCAGGTATAAAAACCTGTTTTAGCATGTTTGAAAGGGGTCAGAGTGTTGATTTGCTTATGTGGGGCATCTGGTACAACGAGAGCTGAGCTCTAAATGAGATTGATATAGAAGCTTGGAGACACTCTCAAGCCCGACGCAGGTGAGAAGTCTAAAGCTTAGATCAAAAGGGTGCCTGCCTCGTGCGTAAAGTCACACGTACACAACAGTTAATTGGGATTAGCCTTCTGCTTTACAGCTATGCAAGTACTTAACACACTCCTGTGGAGGTGAAACTGTAACAGGAAGTGCTGTGCCTGTGGCAAACAGGAACTGCAGCTAATCTGTTAGTAGGTCAGGAAGACACATTATATGACTGATCCAGAACATATTGTACCACATTAGTGTCGATCATTGGACACACAATGTTGCAGGGTACACTGACTGCATGGTAACAGCCTCCCAACTTCACCCAAGTTACTTTTTTTTCACTCAGAGGGATTCAAATGCTGAAATTATTTTTCTTTAAATAAAGAATTTTCTCAACACATGCAGAGTTTTGTATCTAAATTCCTGGGGGAGAAAGCAATAAGTGATGTTATGAAGCGAGGTGCAGAATACAGAAATCCCAACCCTGTCTATAGATGCGTATAACATAATTTCTAGGAGACAGGGTTGCAACGCCCTTTTTACTGTGTGTATATACAAAGTGGGTTGAAAGGAAGGTTAATATGGCTAAAACCGAATAAAAAGTGAATACTCTCCTGCAGAGTGGGCACCATGATAAACTATCAAGTCCTCTGAAAATATAGTCAAAAAAACATAACTTCAAATTAAAATGTACAGCATGCAGTATGTTAGTGACCAGTGCATTTTCTAAAATCTGTCCTGAGTAGAGCTGAAACATTTAGTTGATCGTCGGGAAACTAATAGGTATCCTAACTGTTTTGATAGTCGTTCTAATCATTTTGTTAAGCATAACATTGGTTGCTTGGTTTGTTGGCTGTTGCTTGTTGTTGTTTCTCCTTCACATGACAATAAATTAAGTATCCTAACGTATAAGAGGGGTAAGAGCCTGAGAGAGTCTTTCATGAAAATGTGAAAATCTTTTGACTTGCATCTTATAAAAATGATCCTGACCTATGATTCATTCATTACAAGAAGATGTGCTATAGACTTCTTAGGGAAAGCTGTGTTTGAATATTAAAATTGCAATGAATGTCCCGTTAAAGTATCCTACTAGGTCACTGTGTTGCAGCGGGATAAACGTTAAATAAGTGAACACTTTCTCTCAGGCCTCGCTGTCACAGACTCCAGATCTGTGCTCCGTCTAATCTCTGCTCTCCAGAGAAGCCCAGACACCAGAGGATTAAGATCTAATGCTCTCCTCTACCACCTACGTATGCATAGATATTACGAGCCATTGATACAGAATCCAACACATTATAATCAAAAACATTTCCATAACATCTCATTACACCCTCCATGTCCCAAAGTTCCGATATCAAAGGGAAATCTCCAACATTCATCGAACAATTCATAAACATAATAATGGTTATAATTTTTTCCTGCATTTTAAACAAAATTGTAATGTTCTGACTGGTATGTTAAGCCTAATGTTTTGACCACGACTAAATATTTATTCAAGGTCAAATATTTGCATTATTAGAGACAAATTCTATCTGATGATCATCCATCCTATTATCGTTTGATAATCATGTAGTAACCCTGTTCATTATATCAAATGGGACGTGATAGATGCATCAAATATATGAACACTGCATTTATACTGCTAGGCACAGTTCAAGCTCAGCAAATAGGGGTACACACTCACTTGCCAATTTATTAGGTACACATCACTAAAATTATATGGAGGACGAAACCTGCCAAAATCAAAAATCTATATATAAATGACGCAATAAATAAAATAAATATGCAAATAAATGAACCAAATATATTTTAAAATAAATGTAGGCATTAATTAATTGATAAAATGTGACAAAAATTGATATTTGTTTTAATTTCTTTCTTTATTTATCTTTGTATTACTTCCCCTATCTAGCTACTCTTATATTTAATTCCCTTTTATTTATTTATTTTTATTAACTTTTAAATGTATGTATTTATTGTTGCAATATTTTTTTAGTTATTTTTACATGTATTTATTATTAAATTAATTTTATTTATTTCCCCAAACTTATTTGTTTCGGTCTTCTTTTCTGTTTAGTGCAATCTAATGTAAAAACCCTGCAATTAACCCTGCCTTCATGAAGGTTATAATTCAGTTTTTGGTTACAAAGGTTATGACGCAACTTCATTGTACAATAAGTCTGTAGATTATGATGCTGGTCAATCATTTTTGTGCAATACTCAGAGATGTTTGCAATACTTTGTCCACCCAATTTATATCAATGTGGGTGAACAAAATATTAAACCAAAAGGACAAGCTCACCTACCCCTTCTGTGTTAGTTTGTAATGTGACAGTTTCGCCAACAGATGTCACCTTCCACCGGACGGAAGAAGCAGCACTGCTTATTTCTCTATCTTTAGCACATTAGCATCCACATCAGCTGTAACATGTTCATTGCACATTGAATATACAGTGATCCCCTCTCCTTACGGTTAAAACAATTCATAAGCATGATAATGGTTGTAATTTCCAAGAAGAATCACCTGCAGTCATGTGATTTGTTCCAAAAGGCCTAACTCATGAGAAGGTTTTTAATTTGTTTTATTTATGCGTGAATCAGGTTATATTTACATATTGTGTGTCATATTTTGTGTTCTTCCATCTTTTCCCCAAAAAATAATATATGTAAATCAAAAATAATATGATAGAAACAAAAGGAAGAAGAAGAAAAAAAGAAAAGGGCACAGACGACACACAGAGGACCACATAAAGGTGAAGATACATTTTAGCTACAGTTACAACAACATCATCACATTCATCGCAATGTTTCAGGATCTCAAACAGCACAAGAACTACTTCCATATTGGTTTATGCATTAGGAAAACAAATGTGAAGAACAGCAGGACTATGACAGGTAACACAGTCATTGTAATGTGGTTAGGTGTGTGGGAAAATAACCCTTTACCATGACTGAATGTTTGCTTCTTAAGAGCCCTCTGGTGGTTCATTTTATACTGCTCAGCATGGTTCAATATTAGCAAATACAGTAAATGTTGGTTGTTGTTTGATGCTGTTGTATGTTGTGGTGACAGCAATACTGACAATAACAGGAATATCATTAAAACATTTATATATGCTGGTTCTGTTATTGGTTTTACTCCTGATTTATTAGCTAAAGGAGAAGAGTTCAAAACACACTGTTAATGTTGTAATGATTGCATGTTTTCTGTAATATTTTAATGTAATTTTTAGGTTTCAATTGTTATGTATTTCCTATTTTACAGGTCTGGTTTTAGGTGATTCATTAGGATTTGTGTTTTATTAATTGACCAATTGTATTTCTATGTTGTAGTGGTGTAATGTTGTCTGGGTGATCAAAATCAGTCTCCTATCTGGGGATTAATAAAAAAATCTATGCATGAAATAATTCTTAATTATCAGCCTACACCTTAGCAGAAGTCCCTCCTGGTAATATGAATTTTCATTGACATCTTCATGTATGCAAGGTTTTCAGAACCTCACCCGAGTCTCTATTGTTTTTTTTAAATAAATGTTTATTAATGTTTTAACACATCAGAGTTGTTTTAATGTTCACCATTCAACATTCAGAAATCAAAAATCCTGTATGTGTGTAATTTGAAAGTTCAGCCAGCAGATGTCCTGCTGTCAACATCCACAAGACTAAAGAGGCAGCACAGCCCTGTGACCTGGCTGCAGCATTACTTCTGTTTTATTTATTGAAAATCACACACAGTACTTAGTAGCACATCACTTCACTTTAAAGACTGCACATGGAGAGCTGGTGGAACTTGTTTTCAGTATAAGTTTGCAGTTATCTAATAAAACATATAATACAAATATATAATAGAACATATTAGGCTGCAATATTCTCAGTATTCACAGGTAGGAGGAAAATGTTAAAGTGACACATTGCGGAGGTGCATGGATATACTCCTGCAACTAAGAAGCAGAGGTTGGAGACCTTATTGCAGCAGGAAATACATTGGTTTTGAAGCAGGAGGTTTTGAACAGAGGCCTGTATCGCCTCCCAGAGGACAAACCATGGAATAGGTGATGACCTGTATGATAGGGGTCAGTTAGGTCTGTTTCTTGTACTACTTACAAGGTACAGTAATCATGTTACAGAGTAAAAAAAAACAACATATGTATAAAATGCTCATGAAGTCATAAAGTTTAATTAAAAATTACAATATACTTTACAAAAAAACACTAAGGTACATTTGGGTAAGAAAAATAATAAGTTTTAGGCAAAATACACTGAGAAATTTTAAAATATGGAGTGCCTGGGGTGTGGGGGGAAATACGTCTGGGGAAAGGAGGCTATGAAGTACTACAATGGTTTATTGTTTATTATTTATTTTTAAAAAGAAGCTTAATGTTTGGTAGACCTACAGGTAAAAACAGCTGAACAGAAATGATGATGCTAAAACAACCTGGCAGCCAGTTTAAGGATATTAAAATGGGAGTTCTTTGTTCAGTTTTCTTTTTGTTAAGAGTCTTTTTTTTAGGTTTATTTGACAGCATATAATATAAAATATGGCATGTTGGACTGTCTCCATGCTAGCACCTGAAACTGGGGAAAATGGGAGGCATAAATGTCAGAAAATTATCTTCAGACTACCAAGTTTCTTTTAAGTTGTAGGGTTATTTTCACCACTGAGTAAAGTGTGTGTAAGCAGTAAGCTCTTCTTTGTGTTTGTAGTGGAAATATAATACAGAGAACCACAGTTCCTCAAGCAAAAAGCAGGGGAAAGTAATGCTTTACAATGTACTTATTACTAGTTTATTTTTGTCTGTATGTAACTGAATTTGTTGTGATGATAGCTTGTACATAATAAGTTTTATTTTGCAGCACACATAATGTGTAATTGCACTGTAATTAAAGTAATTAACGCTTTATATTACTCTGTAATTTAAATGAGAAAACATGCAATGGGTTGAATTACAGCCTGCATACCAAGTTTCCCCTCAGTTTCAGGTGTTAAAGGCACACAGGTGTGGTCTGTAATACGACATTAGATGCATTGTAGTGTTATTGTACTCACCTAACAATTTTCTTTATCTCTGTACCTTATCACCTATTTTCCCTGATGGATTTTTAGTAAGTATATCATTAACTTACCATCATTACCATCAAGTAAAACTGCTTAGGATCTGCACTCCTCAGGCTTAGTGTTCCATTTCTGTACTTTTTTTCTTGCCGTTTAGATAATGGATGATGTCTGAGCTCTGTTGCCTTTGTCATCAGGACTTTCTGTCGAGCACAGTGTGTACAAGCCTGTGAAAGTCTGAAATGCTTCTTTATTTAATGGCTTCTTTAACGTTGCGGTAGGTAAGTCCTTTGCTGGAGTGCACAGAACTTTCAGTCTCTGTGTAGAGAAAGAAAGGACAGTTTGCTATTAATGTCTACAGTATGTTAACTGTGGTTAAATAACAAATCTGCTCAACTATAATCATGTTTCTCCCCATAATAAAAAACAACTATCTGTAACAACTACAATACAGTTTTTGTTTTTCAAATAAATGCAGAGCACAGCATGCCTGATTACTGCATAAAAAGAGTCAAATCCAGACAAGGAAACGGCAGCAAACACCACAAACTTTTAGACTTATTCAGACCTTTTCCAACCACAAACTTTTTACAATACATCTGCATACCAACTAGCTACCAAAAGTTTGGTATAATTTGAACTGAAAACTGTCAGAAAAAACTGCAATAGTCCACAGTTGTTTGTTGTTTTTGTGAGAAGTTTGCCTTCCATACAACTCTGATCTACTTATTCCCACAAACAGTTAGTGAGACTCAGCCCAACAATTTCCCAGATCCCCTTCTTTTCATGCAGTCAAACCAAATTGCCAACATCAATACACCAAATTTGTACTGGCGCCAGTACTGATCTTTTTTAAGCAGATCCAGTGTCGGCCAGATTCTAACTCTATTGTCTAATGTACTTTTGTTTGTAACAGTAAAAACATGTGACCGTACCTGTCTTAATGTTCCCGGAGTTACACTCACAGCATACAGCATCCACAGAGGAACCATGAGAGTTGAAGACAGAGTGAGAAATCCTCCAATTGTGTAGCCCCACCAGGGGTATTCATACGTGTTGTTGAATGTGAGCGGGGTATATTTGACCAAGGAGAAGAGAAATGTGCACTAAAAAAAAACACCAGCAGAGAGAAGAGAAGGCATAGAAACACTCGACATGATTTGATTATTCATTCGAATGGCATATAGAAAAGAAAAGAAAAAATTGGAGATTGTGTATTTTAATTAGTTTAAGAAAAACATACAATGGAAGCTGAGACTCCGTCATTCTGGTGGAATGTTAAAGTCAGATTTGCATCAGCTGACGGCCTTCAAAACCTGCTGATGACTTAATGCTGTTTGCTGCTGCAGCTTCATCAACCACCAAATCCTCAGCTTTCTTGCCTGTTGAAGCTGTTGGTGTTGTTGACTTTACCTATACCTAATGTCCATGTATGTTTGCAGTTCTATATGACATAATTAATCTGTTTTTAGCTAAGTCTACCAGTATTACCGTTTGCAATACAGGAAAAGGAAACTTTTTTGATCTGAAAAATTAAAAAAATTAAGAATCAACCCAAGTTACATTACTAGCCCTTATCTACTATTTTTAGTTTGTTTTTTTGCCAATGTAAAGCTTGAAAAGTATTATGAATCTTGGTCTCATCTTTTTCTTAAAGGTGCTCTATACGATATCCAGAGCATTAATATAGCATCAAACAGCTATTTGCCATAGAGGAGTAATGTCTACCTGAACAGAGAATGAAGTCACCCTCCCTCTGTGTGTGTTGTAATCTGAGTTTATTTGTGCTTTGACATAGCCGGTCCGGTTGCGCATGCTTTTAGTGCCCCACTGACTAGCTCACGGACGCCGCTATGCACTGCTCTCATACGTCGGTTACAGCTGATAACGCCGTCCCGACCGACGGCGCCGTCATGAAAGCGTAGCAGCCACCCTCCGTTTCCCCCCCAGGTTAACACAGTTACCTTTGTCAGCAGTGTTGCCTTTGTTTTCACCGTTAGCAACGAGCCGCCGGCTCAGCCGTCGCCATGTTGAGAGGCGTGCGGAGGCAATAGAAATGCTCCCGATCTTGCACCATTTTAAAGATGGTGATAGCTACAGATTAAGGTTTATTTGCCAAAAAGATCACATATCTAAGTTCTCTTTAGATAAATATTATAATAATATATCATAAAATATTTCTTCAAGAGATTCCCTAAACATATATTTCAAAATGACCTTGAGCCTTATGTTGAGTAACCCATCAGTGGTACTGGTCTCCATCTGGTTGAGACATGGACTACCTTTAGGACAGAAGCCTCTGGCAGCTGTCAAATACACTTGCTTGTTAATAAAGCATGACCAACGTTACAAGGCAGGCAAGCCTACATCTCCAATACTTACAGTGCAGATAGCTGGTGTGAAGAACTGCCAACAATATTTCATAAAAGGCCACGGTCGATATCCAATCATGTCCTTTATATTATCATAGTGACGATCTGCACCTGAAGAACATCAGTAGTGTTAAAGGTACATCATTATGGCCATCAAATTGATTTATTAACAGTGTTGGATCATTTTGTATACAGCTCCTCAAAATTCAGCCTCACATTGTTGGTATGATAGGACACTTTGGGATCTCAACTCGCATTCAAAATAATAGTTATACAAGTTTAAACCAGGGTTTCCAAAATGTAGGCTTGTGGGCTAGTAGGGATGTGACAGTGAGGAAATTTTCCCACCAGTTAATAAACTAGCGACTACACCGATGTTACAGATTATACCGGACATTTTACAAGAAAAGATGACGTTCAATATGTGTAGCACACTTACTTTGATCTTTAATGCTGTATGGCTGTGTGTCTGGCCTCTCCGGTCCAGCTTTCGCTGCAGGGCCGCAGGAGTCTACCTGGCGCTGCTTTGCCGCGCACACCGGCTGTGACCGCTGCGTCCTCCTCACAGTGATTACCTCATTAACGTTACGGTTCCCTTATAGCATTGGGTTTAAATCTGAAATATTGCCAAATAGGCACTTTTGCTTTTTGCTTTGACACCAAATCCTCCGCCATCGTCTTGTCTGTCAACTCTCTCTCGTCCCGTGTGTGTGAAATCTGACTCGTGGTACTCTGTGCTGAGACTCCGTAGCAGACACATTAACTTTCAGTTTTTAGTGTCCGTCGTTCAACTATGTATTGATAACATGGCACCACGTGAAAATGAACTAAATTGGTTTTATTTATGTAAAAAAAAAAAAAAAAAAAAACGTCGATGGGGGCGGTAACACCGACTACCGCGGCAAGCCTATGGGCTAGTGAGCCCTTAAAATGAAGATATGTCTACCTGTGAGCCATCACAGGCTACATACATCTATGCAGAAGTTAACCAAACCAGGGATGTTTCCCTGCTCTATGCGAGTAAATATAATAGTATTTATACATATCTATTTTTTACCAGGTTAAACGTTGTCCTTACCATAGACCCATCCAATACAGACAGACTGAAGAACAGCAAAAAGCAGGAGTGTCATCCCACTGCAGGCGTAGTAGTCAAACAGCTGGAAGATATATAGGCCTCCCTGCAAAGGACAAGAAACGGGAGTCCTTCAGTGAAAGTCAAAACAAGGTTGTCATTGCATCATCCACAGTGTGTGTCCAATGTGTTACTGTAAAAATACTTACCGTATACAGCAGAAAATATACTCTACAAAAGTGTCTTGTTCATGTAAATATAATCCTTACAAAAAGGTTATTTCCTCTGTTCTGATACATGGATTTCCTTTAGGTCATTTGTTCCTCTATTTTATGTCTTCACCTTCATGCTTACAGTATGCATTTATTACATCGATTTATTACACGGCTTTGTTGAATACTCGATTCTGATTGGTCAATTACTGTGTTCTACGGGGTCTGTTATTTCTTTATAGCAGACTGCTGCTACAGTATGTATAACAGATCATTGCTATGGACGCAGTTCTGACTTCGGACTCTCAAATTATTGATTTCTTGAGTAAGTAGCCGGGTAATAAGCGTGATAATGTACAGCTAGCGGGTTGTTGTGAAATAAACACCACCGCATCGCCCTGTCAGGGTTTATTTCATAACAATGACCGGCTCCCTGCACATTATCCCTTACATATACGGTAAATGATTGCTTCCAGAAATCAATATCACAAAGATGTCACCACTCACCTCTGTGACCATCAGAAGGCCAACAAAGAAACTTCCAACAGAAATGGCAAGAAGGAGGAGTTTACGGCGACAACCGTTTTGGAAGAAGTCAGGATACATGTCCGAGATGTTTGTGACCAATGCCTCTTGAAATACAAACTACGGTAATGAAAGAGATGATATTGTATTAATACAAAATAATTCTATTATGGTGTCTGAATCTAATTACTATATATTCCAAACAGATTTGTAGTCCTACCTCACTATCTAATCCTAAGAAGATGATCATAACAAAGAAGAAAATAGCCCAGAGCTGTGGAAGTGGCATTAGAGCCACAGCACGAGGATAAGCAATGAATGCCAACCCTGGACCTGCAAAGGTACATGGAAAAAAATTGTCATATAAACATAACAAACAATTCAAACTGTATCACTGTGGGGTTCTGTCAAGCATTATTAAGCTTCCATACCTGATTCAGCCACCATCGATATATCCACACCTTGCTCCTTTGCCATAAAACCGAGCACAGAAAAGATGGCAAAGCCAGCTACAAAGCTGGTTAAACTGTTTAACAGGCACAGGTAAACACAGTCTCTGTAGTAAGAGAGTAGAAATACAGGAAAATTAGCAAATCTGTGATATAATCCAAACTAAAGTAAGAACTGAATTAAATTTTGAATTGATTACAAAGAAATACAAACCTGTAGCAGTTGTTGCTATACTTGTTGTAACTTCCTAAAGATGTCAGAACACCAGTGCAAACTCCGTAGGAGTAGAAAATTTGGCTGCCAGCATCCATCCATACCTGAGGGATTTGGATGAGTTTATGTTCAGTTTAGGTTTGTAAAGATGCATGTATTTGCCAAGTCGCAAAATGGTCATACTGAGAGTATCTGACAAAGTATTTCATTTGTTTTCCTACATTTTCTGCTCTTGAAATACAATATCCGCTCGTAGCAACTTAAGCATGATTGACATCTTTAGTCATTGTGCTGCTTTTAAAGTTAAAGGTGCTCAATACGAAATTCAGAGCATAGTGTCTCTGACCATAGTGACGGCTGAGGATAAAGCCCTCTGACCTTTCCTCTAGTGCCACCATGAGGATATTTGTGGTTTTGAGTGAAATGTATTGACAACACATTCATGTTCTGCACAGGATGAATTGTAATAACTTTGCTGATCCCTTAACTTTTCTTCTCGTGCTATCATCAAATCCAATATGGGTTGGTGATGGCCACATCTTATGCCACACAGCTGATTTAAATGTCGGTAACCCTCCTGCACAAACCTTACTTTTCTTTATAGTTTACCATTAATAGCTCATTTTCTCATTGAGATTGTTGACCTTTTGACCTCATGCACATTGCACATAAATCAGCAAACAGATAAATGATTACACATAGCTTTCATTTCATAAATCAAAGGCCTACTCATAATTTATTAAGTGTTGTTGACAGTGCATTAGTTTCTATTTGTAGCACGCACATTTATTTAACTTCTGTACAGTCACACTTTAGTTTGTCTTTAGATAAGTTTGACTTAAGTTGTTCTAATTTCTATTTCTTCAGTTCTGAGTTACCAGTGCTGTTGGTGCCGCTGCAGGTTGCTGCTGATGGGAGAATTATCTGTTCATGATGGAGCAAAAGACGCTCTCCCTAAAGCAGAGCTCTTAAATACAGGAAATGGTCAATCAGAATGTACCAAATGTTTGCCACATCATGGGGGGATTGGGATTGCTAGTTAAGAGATTTTGTTTAATCCTTTAGACTATATTAGTTTGTTGGTGCTTTTGTTTTGGTTAATCAATAGAATATTTATACTGATGGAGTAATTATCTTGTTTTGTTTTATTTGTAGTTTAGGTAGTAGTGTTGTTAATTGATTTCCAATAATAAATATATACTCTCATTTGCATAAAGCAGCATATTTGCCCACTTCCAAGTTGAACAGATAAAAAATGTGTTATTAATTTGCGATTAATCACGGACAATCATTCGATTAAACGCGATTAAATATTTTAATCAATTGACAGCCCTACTTTTTCTGCTAAGTAAATTATGATTGTATAACATAACTATATAACAACCAATAAGGGTCCTGTGACTAATGCATCAAATATGTGTAATCAATCAATCCTTTAATAATTGTATAATAATATAATAATGGCAAGAGGGGCGATAATAGTGGTCTAAAACTGGAAAGTTGCAGTGATTTCACCGGGCAGAGGGCAGTGAATGTGCTTGTATAACTAGGAAAATAATAAAGGGGCGTCTTTATTAATTTTTATTCAGGAACAATAATTTCTCAAGTGTATCGGCTTCGGGCGTCATCTATGACATCATTGGTCTAAAATGATACAAGCTTCAATACGCGCTTCATAGAAAACTTCCTGGATTACTCGACACGCGCTCCGAAGCCTCGGCACAGCACGTAACATCACTACCTTCAGGGCCCAGAACTGTGTTGCATATTTTGTAAATTGTGTCTTTAATTTTTGGATAAATGCTAACATGCTAAACTAAGACAGTAAACATTGTAAACATTATGCATGCTAAACATCAGCATGTTAGCGTTGACACTATGAGCATCTTAGCATGCTGATATTATCATTTAGCTCAGAGCAGTGCTGTGCTTATGTACAGCCTCACAGAGTCGCTCGCCTAGCTGCAGCCTCTTGGTCTTGTTTATGGTTCTATTCAGGCACTCAAAGGAAAGGTTGTACCTCTGGATCGGTGAGGCGGGATGGGTCTGGGTAGAGGTAGAACATGATTCCGTCTTTGGCCCCCGGTAATGTAAGACCACGAACAAGCAGCACCACCAGCATTACATATGGAAATGTGGCGGTGAAGTAGACCACCTAAGACAGAACCAACAGCTTTTGCGTTACTTTTTAAGATTAGATATCTTAAGAACAGGATTTACGTGAAATCAGACCTTGAAAAATTCACATTAAGATTGTACTGTACCTTTCCTGTGGACTTCACTCCATTCCAGACACAGAAGTAACACAACGTCCAGGCAAGAAGTAGACAAAGGGCCAGGTCCCAACGAATATTGCCAATTTTCTCAATTCCACTGGACAGGCCCAAGATTCTCCTCCTGTAACAAAGATTATTAAGAAACATAGAACAAAAACACAGCAGCCCTTACATGATGCTTTAAATCATGCTACTTACTCCCAAAATTCGACAACCGAAGACGTGCCATTTCCATACAGGTGCAGAGGGGATGTTTGATTGTGACCATGCTCAAAACAGCCGTCTTACATGAAAGAATAAGATAAGTTTGTGAAAACGGATTAACAAAGTGAACACATCGCACAGTTTTATGTGTCAAAGCTGGAAAATAAAGTCTTGGTACCGGTGTTCCAGCTGTTGTGACAGCTCGCCCATGGAAGCTCGGACCTGAAGGATGAAAACAGGAAGAGAAATGTCCAAGCCAGGATGATGATATAATACACCCCAGTGTACAAAACAACCACTTGGCTTCCGTAACCTAAGCCTGTAGAGAGAAAAAGAGATGTCACATTGTAATATCAAGAAAAATCACTATAAATATTTGTACTGTACTTAAGTTAACTACAGTTCTGAGGTACTTTACCTGAGTATTTCCATGTTATGCTACTACTTCTACTCCACCACATCTCAAAGTACAATATTGCCCTATTAATCCACTACATCCATTTTATTTATTTTAGTTACGAGTTACTTTTCATAATAAGATTTTACATAAAAAAAAAAAACATATGATAAGCTTATGAAATACAATGCATTGTTTAAGATTTATCCTGTGGTTCCCAACCTTTTCGGCTTGTGACCTCTTACAGGAAAACTTGTGTGTAGTTCAGGCCCCTTGTCACGTTTCAGACATCAGATGTTAGCAGTTCGACCAGTTCGAGGCATTTTCGCTCTAAACTGCACTGATGGTTTCATTTAAATAACTGTTCGAGACCCAAACAAGTAAAAGTATCCAATATTTAAAAAATAGATTAGAGAAAAGTCCAAAAAAATGAATACAAATTTGTGCAGCAGAACTTTTGTAGGGGCCTGACCGCCAGGTTGGGAAACACTGGACTATGTACTATGAGTACATACTTTCACTTACAGTAACATAGTCATTTGAGCCATTGTCTATATAAAAATATAAAAATATAAAGAATCAGTGCAGCTTTGAATACACAAAACAGCGAGATAAATTAAAAAACACTAGGATAGTAAGCAGCATATTATAACAGCAGATGTAAAATATGCTTAAAGTATGTTTAACTCTTAAAGACACAACAACCAAATGTCCTACAAACGGCGTTCATATGCAACAATATTCATTAGCAGTTATAGCAGTCACACTATGTAGACGTACCTTCAAAAAGAGGGCAGATTTTTCTCCAACATGTTATTCCACCCTGACTGGTGTACTGGCCCAAAGATGTCTCCAGGAAGAAGAGTGGGATGCCACAGGTGAACAAAAACAAAACATAAGGTATGAAGAAAACCCCTTTAAAATAAAAATGAAATATCTTGTTAAAATATTGATAAAACTGCATACATTTTGATGATGATTTCTAAAATCAATGTAACAATACTGACAGGGTTTCTTTCACCGCAGCGTTTACAAAATGTTGCCCTACAAGCCAATTATTAACTGAACACAATCGTAATCCCTGCCAATACAGGCTACAAGGCAGTATTTAGTACGTGATGTACACCTGGCCACAACGACAAAGATTTACCTCCTCCATTTTTGTAGCAAAGGTATGGAAACCTCCAGACGTTTCCCAGTCCGACAATGTGTCCGGCTACTGCCAGGATGAACTCAATCTTACTGCCCCACTGTTCCCTCTCCTGAGGTTTGGGCTGAGTATGCCCTGGTCTGGTCACAAGGTTCAGCAGATTCAGTTTCACCTGCGAGTTTTGTCTTTGGTCCATTTCAGCCTTTAGTAAGAATTGAATTAGTGTATGTCAGTGTGTCATACTGCGTGCTATTCTACTGTACACAGGGATACATGTTGGATTCCATTCAGTATTCTCAGACATATAAATATAGTTCAAATACTCAGGTTTCTTTTCAATATTATCAGGTTTCACTCAACATGAATTATTTCCTGAATGGCATACCACATACGCCACACTAGATTCTAGACTAACAGAGCCAAAGATAAGCTTCACACCCCACTTGCCACCCTTCAAAATCACATATTAAAACATTATAAAACAAGACTAAGAGGCTAAAGCTATGTTAGTGGCTCTGCTATGGCTGTACAGCAGCAGTGATTTGATTTAAATGCTAACGTCGTGCAGTTTTCTGCGTACATTTGGACGTCAGCTCCAAACTGACATTGAGACACGATGACATGAGTTTAGCTGTTTTAATCTCCAGTGTCGACCTGTTTAGTAGTTGTATCATGGACCCGCTAACTGCAGTTACATTACCACCCGATGGGGCATCAGAAGATAATTAATGGGACCTGTACCTTCAACATTATGACCTTGACTATGGTGATTTGTGATATTCTCATCGCAAAATGTAATTATGCCTAATTTTATTCTACTTTTTTTTATCAATGTATCTGAAAAGTATTTTATCTCCTTTAAAATCATTGTACTTAACAGATCAGTTGATGGTTAAACACCAAACAAAGGCATGAATTTGAAGTAGATAAACCTATAGTGAATTCAAGCTATACAGGCTATATTTACGATCAAATACATTTCCTTTAGAAAACTATGTTTAATATGCCCTTGCATAATTGTTGCCTTCAATTTTACATTTCTGTGTAGGCCTATGGGTGCAGTAAAAGAAAACCAGGTTCAACTGCATAATCAAAGATTCATGCATTAAACAAAAGCAAAACATGAGCTAAATTTGAATATAATATACTATAAAATGAGTTAAAGTGAAATCTGAAAGATGCACACTTTACCTTGAGCAGTTAAAGTGTTTCCTCCTGTGACGTAGGTTCTGACACCACCAGCACCTCTCCAAGAATAAGTCAAGTGAAATGGGTTTCTGTGAGGAGTGGCCACCGAGACTGACTTAACCAGTCTTTTCTTTAGAAACCAATAGAGCACGCACCGACACACACACACAAACACACACTGTTTTCCAAGATAAACACTTGGGGATGCAGGCTTACATCCAGCACAATTGTTTCCCTCTTGCTGTACATTTGAAAGAGCCGGGTCATATCAAAAAGTATCATCGTTGCGGTAGTTTGTTTTGCATGAATCAACAGAACCCTACGTTTGGGAAACACTGGACTAATCAGGTACAACAGTAAAATGCATTGATGCATGAGTATTAACAATCTGATCATGTCATATATAAAATATATCACGATTATCAAGAATGAGTACTTTTACTTTTGATACTTTAAGTACATTTAATTGATAATACTCATTTACTTAAGTAGGATTTTGAATGAAGGCCTTCTTCTACTTGTAATGGAGTATTTCAAAATTGTAGTATTGGTAAACTAAGTAAAGGATGTGAGTACCTCTTCCACCACTGATTTATGGCCTTATAAAGTTGACATATTAGCAGACAGATTCCTATTTACACATCTAGCAGACATTAAAACACTGCAAAGAGCTGAAGGCAACGACAGTCAGGTGAGTGTTCTGTGGGTAAGATAAATAAAAACTAGCATTGTAGTTCGTTATAACAGCAGATTTAAAATATGCTTAATTAAATAAACTTATTTTTGAAGACTGGTAACAACAACCCAATCTCCCACAAACTACGTTCACATGCAATCATGCAAAAAAGCTTTTTTTTATCGAGCTGCTAAAAAGCAAAGTTATAAACTGAACAGTTTATGTAAACAATCTCATGTGAGCAATGTGAACTAGCACATGTGATTTCGGCCCATAGACGATCAATAGACCTTTTTCACAGCTGACATTTATCTTGTTACTAGGAAAAACAGCAAAGGTGGAATTAGTTCAATTCAGTTCCATTCACGTGTCTCAATAGTAACAGGAATATTGGTTTTCTTATTGGGCTCAATTGCTACAAAGCTGCATTGTGCAGAAGTGTCGTTTTATTTAATCAGTTATGCTTATTAGTCATCGCAGATAAATGTATTTTCACAAAGTTCAACACTTTCCACTGAGTTTGAAGGCTAACTTAGACGGGTTTGCCCTCTATTCACATACGTGTCACATTGCATAACAAGAGGAACAAAAGCAGCTAATCAGAGTATACGATTTCTCACCTTCCTCAGTCTCATTGTTCTCCCAGAACAACCCTGTCTCCTACAAAATTACGTTCCCATACAACATAGAAACGGATGGATGGACGGTTTGAAACCATAGAAACGGCTGGAAGGAGCACTTATTTTAATCATGATGTTTTCTACTAAACCTAACCAAGTAGTTTTGTTTTCTTTTGTTAGAACATTAACCACGCATTTAAAACTGTTTGAAAGTGCGACCGTAATCCGGGAGAAAATACGTTTCTCTCAAAACGTAATTGAGAATCCAGTTTAGTATGGTTTCAAACCGTCCATCCAGCCGTTTCTATGGTTTCAAACCGTCCATCCAGCCGTTTCTATGGTTTCAAACCCTCCCTCCCAGTGCCATGGCAAATGGTAAAGTGCAAATAATCATCATCATCATCATCATCATCATCATCATCATCATAATAATCATGTTTTCTCTTTAAGATTCAAATTTAAGTATTTCCATTAAAGCTTTTCCATTCCCATTTTGAGTTTCCTGTTTGTTGTTTCCCTTTTCTTAATTCCATTTCAGATTTCAGTTTGAGCATTTTTGTATTTGAAATTTCATTGTCATTTTACTTTTTCAAATTATCATTTTATTTTTTTCCAATTTATTTTTTTATTTTTAAGTTTAATTATGGACTGATAAGTAGTGTAGTAAAATAATAATCTTTTTAATTTGATCTCTTTCAATTTTCTATTTGAACTTTCAATTTTAATTATGACCAAAAATATTCTCCATATAATGCCATGGCCTTTTGGTCGAGGAAGCTAAATCTGTGTTGATGCAATTAAAGACTGGAAGGTGTGTGTGTGTGTGTGTGTGTGTGTGTGTGTGTGTGTGTGTGTGTGTGTGTGTGTGTGTGTGTGTGCGTGCGTGCGTGCGTGCGTGCGTGCGTGCGTGCGTGCGTGTGTGTGTGTGTTGTGAGTCCATGTGTTTATTTCTACACTTTTTTTAGGAAAATCTTCCATATAAATAGCTGCTCTTTTTGTAGAGAACAATACATATATTATTAATGTATTAATAAATCATTATGATTGCATTAAAATCAGAATGCTATATTCAGGAAAATCAATACTGGTCTGTAAATCCAATAAAGGAGTGACTTTTCATGCTTATGACTTTGCTTTTAATAATAATCCTTAAAACTTTACAACATAGGTGCCTTGATCAGTGTGAAGGGATGCTATGCTGGATGATAAACTGCAGAGGGGTGAAGAGATAACTGATCACTGACCTCTTCTTGGGGATGGCAGCAATTTTCTTATTTCAATGTGTTTGACATCTCCAAACGTTACATACCTGCAGTACTTTGTTATGACTGATCTTGGAGTTAGGGGAGTTTCTAAATCCCATCATCAGATTCAGGTTAAGGCCTCATTACAGAGAGATGAATTTGTGATGGAAGTCGTTTCAGTTTGGTGACAGTAAACAGCCACTAGAATGCAGAGAAGCAGAGAAGGTTCCGTGTTCCGATTCTACACCTCATATAGTTCTGACTTTCTACAGAACAACTTCACACACAAACTGAACTCAGAGCGAGAGAGTCAGTCACACACTGACCTTACTGAGAGAGAGTCACGCTGGTTTCTGTCGACAATCTAGTTGTGTTTTGTTGGAAGTTATGGAGAACTCCTTCCATCGATTTAGGAAGTGGATGCTGAGACACGGCGTTGCTGGTGAAGTAAGTAACAGACTCAACTTATCTCTGACCTTCCTACTCTTCATACCTGAAAGTCTTTCATAGATGCATACAGCGCAGTCGATTGCTCTAGAAACCTCTCTGGCATCTTATAAGTATTCTTAACTTGTAAACCTCTGAGGCCCACAATAGACTAGTTTTCGTCTTGTTTAGGGCGGTACAGGGGGTCTTTAGGGGGAGATAGCAGGTCAACAGTAGATACCACATTGAAGTGGTGTACAGCTGGGAACCTGAAGATGAATTTGAGATGCAGCTCAGCACTGTGTGTCAAGTTGTTCTAGTCATAATTCAGAAATAAACATGAATTAAATAATTAATTCATTGATTGAAATAAATTGTAAAAGTGTATAAGGGTTTTGAACATTATGATAGAAGTATATGATGGTCATTCCCATGCTAACTTTAGTCTCATAAGTTGTTACAGCAATTAATGGGGTTGATATCATTTGTTACACAGACCTGGTGCTAAATTTAACCATTTTTACCATTCGAAAAAATAAATAAAAATGATAAAAAATCTCTTCAAAATACCACATTAAGACACCAAGACCTCGACGAACACCATAGAAAAAGCCATGCTGTTTGTTGGTATCAAAAACTTTTGACATTGCAAGAAATGCATTTTTCTGCGATTAGATAGCGAGCACTTCTGTTGTGGAAACTGCTCAGAAACAAGCTTATTGTCAATCTAGCTGGGAAAGCCAAACGTCCTCTGAATGCTCTAGGTCTCTAGTTTGTGGCTGTAAAGTGTCATGAGGCTGTGATTATCCTAGAGGTCACTACAGGTCATTTTATACAGTGAGGTCAAGTTTCAAAAAATATTCACACTATGTGAAATGTCTCCTATGGGGACTAACGTCATCATATGATTACATTTGGGCTCATTGGATCCACAACAGTCTCAGCTTTACAGTGATACCCAATCTATGTCATTTCAAGACTGTTTAGTGACCCCAGTATGCAGAAATATTAAATAGATGGAAATGACACATGTATACTGCATTCAAAAAACTGCATGTTTTTTGTCCTAAACTGCATGTGAGTATCATAAAGTGGGCATGTCTGTAAAGAGGAGACTCGTGGGTACCCATACAACCCATTTTCATTTACATATCTTGAGGTCAGAGGTCAAGGGAATTCTTTGAAAATGGCCATGCCAGTTTTTCCTCGTTAAAATTTAGCCTAACTTTGTAGCATTATTTCGCCTCCTTCCCGACAAACTAGCATGACATAAAACTGCACCTGCTACAGCCTCTCTATTATAGTCGGTCGGGATCCTCAGAGGAGTCAAAGATCAACTCAACTGTACTTTGTTGTACTTTTTTTCCACAGAAAACTGGGAGCCTGTGCAGACAGGACAACCCTGGTGGCTTCACCAGCAAGTCCAGGATCCTAGACCTAGAGAGGGCTGAGAGGGCTAAGAGGGCTGCGTTAACTCGCCACGCAGAAAAGATGTGCACTGCGGAGAAAACCCGAAGTGATGCTGTTCTGGAGAGACTGGGACTCTCCACTCAGGTCACCCTGCCTTCACCTCAACCACCAGCTCTTCCCAGAGGAAACACAAAATCCAAAAGGAGGATCAGCCCTCTTTTAGATGTTCCTCGTGTGAATGAAGAGGACATCAACACAAACCAGAGGAGTCCTGAAAGTTTGGACGAGGAGGACGAGGACTCCTTCTGGAACAAAGTGCAGGTTGGCGGCCAGATGGCTGCCCTTGCATGTGAGGCAGACAGAGACGGGAGCCCAAGTAGTTCTATCAGCTCTGTGTCCTGCCTCAGCCCTGTAGATGCTCACACACCCCGTGAGCTGAGGGCCATTCGTCTGTTTGAAGACTCATTCAGACCAACTCCTCCTCCTCTTCCTCCTCGAGCAGTTCCACTGTCCAGGAGGAGAGCGTCTCGTCTGCCTGTTTCTGCCAAATACAGCGGAGCAGGTCAGTTCCTATAAAGATATACTGTTCAATGGGGATGTGTGTCTGTTGTGGGAACCCCTGATGTTTCTTCTAGGTTTTTAAGTGTAACACCTGCTTTGACATTAGAAATTTGAGTGACGCCTATTTTGCCATTAATCTCAACAGTCAAGGAGGTAGCCGACGGATGTAGGCTAGCCCCAGCACCAGCTGCCCCGACGCCCAAGAGGACCCCTGTAGCGGTGCCAAAGAGGACCCCTCAAGCAGCTCCCGAGAGGACAAAGGTTGAGCTGCAGCCATTGGCCAAACCTGTGGAGAGCCTGTCTGTCTGCCTCGAGCAGCTCTCCTCAGACGATTGGTAAGAGCAGTCTCTTGTACCAGATCAGCCAGTATTTGATCTTAAGTCAGGGCCTTACATTGCAGCTAGTTAGTTTGACATTAAACCTGTCAGTTTGACATCAATACAACCTTTCAAAAGCTATTTTATTGACCTTTAGTGAGGAGGTGGTAAATGTTGTGAGCTGTAACTTTATTAGTTGGTGCAACATCTTAGTATAGTGTAAAACTGCAGTTAATACATTTAAAGTTGGTGACATTTGCAGTATCAGTTTAAACTGCAGGTGTGGTAGGGCTATTTGTGATGCACAGTGCAGTTACTTACCATAATTCTTGTCACATAAACTTACAGGATGAATAAAATCAATGGCTTGAAAACATTACAAGCTCTGGCACGGCACCACTCAGAGACCCTGAAGACCAGACTCCATGAAGTGTGTCTGGTTCTCATTCAGGAGGTATTGTACACACTTTCCTCTTTGTTTCCATCATTGTGTCTCTCTCAGTTCTCATTTGCCTACATGTGCCGACAGTCTTGACTGATGATGTTCACTCTTATTATACAGGTGAATAACCTGCGCTCAGCAGTGGCCTGTGCAGCGATGAACATCATAGCCGAGCTATATGTCGCCCTCCAGAAAGCCATGGACCCGAAGGTGGAAAGCACAGGCCGAGCCCTGCTGCTGAAATTTGGAACAACAACAAATGCCTTCATTCACCAGGAGGCCAATCATGCACTGGATGCCATGGTGGAAAACTGCAGCCCTGGTCGGGTCGTGACCGTTCTGTTGAGCACGGCGCTGAAGTAAGAGGAGAGAAGAGGCAGCATTCATTTTACCAGAAGAAGCTTTGAAACAAAATTATAAATAAGGTGAAATGAAACATAGTCACTGGATTTGTTTTTCTCATATTCCGTCTTTGTCCCTCCTCAGCCACCGTTGTGTCGCAGTAAGAGGCAACATGGCCCAACACCTGCACCAGCTGGCTCACAGCCTCGGAGCAGCTCACATCTTGACAGCAGGAAGGAGCTTCACCGAACGCTTCCTTGTTGCTGTCTCTAAGATGTGTGTGGATGCCGCTCCAGTAGTGAGGTGGGTTATCAAGTTATACTCTAGATTTAGTGTACAATGTTGCACAGTCTTGTGATTTGTGGCTTTCACAATTTTAATTTTATTTATCTGAACATTGAGCTTAATAAGAAACGTATTCCTCCACCAGGCACTACGGCAGATTAATCCTCCTGGAGCTGGCTCTCCACAAGGACTTTCTGAGCCTGTGGAAAAAGATCGTTCCAGAAAACAACAGAACATCACTGGACAATATCCTAAAGCAAGCCAAACTGTAAAGGAGGAGATCTGCAATATTTATTATTATTATTTTATTTTATTTATATTCATTTTTTTATATTTTATTATTATTAAAGCATTTTCAATAAAAAATGTAAAATTTAAATGATTCAAATAGAATATGTGTGGAATAACACCACTTTATATTTAAAATGCAGCTTTGGTAAGTTATTTTGGATAATTACAAATGACTTAGGCCTCAGTAAAGTACATATTATACAAAATGTAATGCGATGGAGTGATGGCAGAAAAAGAAGAAAATCATGTAAGGTCAAATTCATAGCATAAAGACTGCTGCTGCAAATGCTGCAAAATAATGACTTATATAGAACAATAATATGACAGAGAGAATCAGTTTAACATTTAAGGAAGACAAGGAGAAAAACGGTATTTCTGTAGACCGCAAAAAACACATATGCAGATTATACTCTTTAATTTTAGTCAAAAAAAGTTGGTGATTAATAGATGAATCTGCAGGGACGAGGATCTCAGAAATCACTGACTGTCTGCGCTGAAATAAAAACCACCAGCATATCATCATGTACTGCTAGCAGCATGGTGCCTTGTTCATTTTCAGTATATGAGTATTAACATTGTAACAATGCTTTTGACTAGAATGGTCAAGAGGCGCCATCCTGAGCCATCTTATCTTAGTAACGAAATCAATGTTAAAAGTTTTAATTATCCGTTTAAATGAGACGATTGTACTTGACAATATAGATAACTATTTTTATGATAAAATACTTATCTTACATACATCTTATTACAATGAGGAAAGGGCGTTTAATTTTTAGACACCACTACTAATATATTTTTGACAGTGAATTTCATGTGAAAATGTGAATTAAATGAAGTTGGTACTTGTTACTCTCTGTTAGGGGAACAGCTTCCTTTCAGTACATCCCAAAGTCTCGCCCCTGATGTTTTAGATTTGATACATAATGTTAATATTTCTAATACTAAACATTGGTACTGTGAAGCATGATAAAATACATAAACTAGAAGTGCACTCGGAGAGCGCAGACTTCCGCCAAGGCAGGTTTAATGAACATGTCATCAGTTACAATGTGCATGTCTTAAAGCCTGTGGTGTTAATGCACAGGCTGAGCGGAGTTATTAAAAAAAAAATCCTGAAGCCGGATCATGATCCGGATTGCCACCAAAATCTAATGGGTTGTTCATTGTGCCACACCCCACCCCTCCAAAAACTTTCATTCAAATCCATCACAGACTTTTGGAGTAATCCTGCTAACAGACAAACCAACAAACAAACCGACGCCGGTGAAAACATAACCTCCTACCTAGGCCTTCGGCCTTGGAGGAGGTAAAAATGTGTATACTAGAATACTGAAGAATGTTAATTCCCTCCATTCCTGACTGAATATCTAAACAAAGTCAATGCTGCATGTCTGTAGGCACTAGAGGGAGCCAATGATCTGCACTCTCTGAAAGTGAAGCTCATCTTGTCCAATCACAAACATGCAATGCACACACAAAATTATGTATTAGGTCATTTTATAATTTGGATATATGCCATTCTTTTATTGTCAGCTGTCATTATTGATCAAAAATGTATGATTACACGTACATCTAACACCTTCAGTTTGGCTTAAAGGTCCCATATTATAAAAAAGTGAGATTTTTATGTTTTTTTATTATAAAGCAGGCTTAAGTTCTATATAAATACTGTGAAAGTATTGAAACACTCAATCCACAGGGAAATACATACAGCCCGTATTCAGAAACTCTGCATTTGAAACAAGCTGTCAGGATTTCTGCCCATTTGTGATGTCACAAATATACAATATTTAGACCCTTGACACAATTTTAAACGTAAACATTCTAAATGTGTCCCAGTTTATTCCTGGTTGCAGTGTATGTGAATGTCATCAGCTGACAGGAAGTAAACATGGACCCAAGCTGTTGCCTAGCAACGCAATTCTGTTGCAATTCCGTCAAAATGTGCAAAAACGGAGCGTTTCAGACAGAAGGTAAATACAGGTATATTCATGCTGACAATATGAGGAAAATAATGTGTTTTTGAACATTACAGCATGTAAACATGTTCTAGTAGAAACACAAAATACAAGTATGAACCTGAAAATGAGCACGATATGGGACCTTTAAAAAATATCTGTAGCCTACTAGTACCTGCACACCCACAGAAATGCTTTTAGTTGTCAGGTGATGTTTAATTGCCAAAATATGAAGTAGTGCATTCTCTCTTCATAGTGCATAGTTTTATCATGTTAAATTCACAGTTAGAGAAACAGACTTCAAACTATCATCTAATAATTTACAGTACAATATTTCTGTCAGTATGCTGGCGTACTTACCTGTGAGTCATTGTACAATATCTAGTTTGAAGAGGTCAAACCTCCAGCAACACTTGTAGTTTCGGCTTGTGTCCTTCATCAGGGAGCCAACCGTTTTGTCTCTGTATTCTCTTACAATAAAGTTGATCTATATATTACAAATGTTGCTGGATTTTTCACACTTTTTCCATTATCTGTGCACCTTGGAAGCAGGTGAAGTTGTCCAAGAAACCCACACACTGCTTCTACAATATCTAGTTTGGCAATTGCCTTCATGTAGTTTCAACATAGATTTAGTACTAGTCTGGTTATGTTTGCATTTCATTAAATCTCATGATGAAGACTGGACAGCTCTTTTTTGTTCCCCTATAGTCCCAAAACTCAGTGCCTCTGTCTCCAACAAGTTGCTATGCCTAGACGCCAAAATATGTAATATATAAAAATATAATATAAAAGGCTAGAAAGGTTGTGGTCATGGTTAAAAAATTCTTAGGAGATGGGATACCTCAGGTGTCAGTGTGTGTCAGACAATTCAGGCCCAACCATCCACCCAAACACCTGCCTTAAAACCCTCTGAAACCCAAGCATTGATTTTATTGATGTATGATTTTTTTTTTCCCCCTAAAGAGTTTTGTTTCATTTTTTGTCCAGCTTTGATCCCAGCTGACATTGGGGTGAAGGCGGGCTACACCCTGGACAGGTCGCCAGACTATCACAGGGCTGACACATAGAGACAGACAACCATTCACGCTCACATTCACACCTACGGGACATTTAAAGTCAACAATTAACCTGCATGCCTTTGGACTGTGGGAGGAAACTGGAGAACCCAGAGAACCCAGAGAACCCAGAGAACCCGGACTTACTTGGAAAATTGTTGAAATTAGCCCAAAACAGAGAGCTGGGTGGTCAGTGGGAGACAGCCATGATGTAATACATAAATCATCGGCTAAGTACTATAAGTTAAAGTATACAAAGTATACTTTTATAAACTAAAAAAGTGGGCTACAAGTATATACAAGTATACTTTCAGTATAACAGCTATTAAACTAGTTTACTGATAGTACTTTAAAGTGTATTTTCATAAACTAAAAAGTGGGCTACAAGTATATAACTTATAAACTAATAGTATTCACTGAGTTCATAGTATAGTATAGTATAGTATAGTTGCACAATACAACTCAGATGTAAACTAGTTGTGTACTCACAGTTTACTATTCTTACACTTAAAGTATACTTAAAAGTGTGCTTTTATAAACTAAAAAGTGGGCCAGTTTTGTCCCAATAAGTACTGAAGTAGTACACTTACAAGTATACTAATAGTACATTGATATTAGTATACTTACTACATAAAGAATACTTGGGGGAAATAAACTTGAACGTTACTTAAAGTGGCAGTAGGCAGTATATTTTTGGCATCATTGGGCAAAAAATCCATAATAACCTTTCAGCATGTTGTAATTCAAGTGTTCTGAGAGAAAACTAGACTTCTGCACCTCCTCATGGC
>CAKAKR010061528.1:5519-84153 GCA_916700685.1 Adelosebastes latens | reverse complement strand
CCTTCATGCTGGTAGCCATCAGGCTCCACAACCAAGGCTGACCCCCATATGAGAACTATTAGGACTTTAAGAACTTTAAACATGCACTATCTGCCTTTTAACATGCACTATCTGCCTTATAACATGCACTATCTGCAATCATCTTGGACTCTAACCACTGGCGCACTTTACACTCACTTTACACTATACATCCTATTCACCACTTTATTGCTGACTGCACATATGTACATATTACATTTATTTATTGCACATTCTACATTTAGACGGACTGTACACACTATGTTCACCCATTCACGCTGTATCTTTTATATCTCTATTATTGTCTTTATAATTTTTGTTTACCTTTACCTCTCCTGTGATTCACTCTGTTTGCTGATGTTGCTGCTTTGACACCTGAATTTCCCTCCGGGGATTAATAAAGGTTCATCTTATCTTATCTTATCTTATCTTATCTTATAAAGTTTTTTTTAACATTACAGCATGTAAACCTGTTCTAGTAGAAACAAAAAATACAAGTATGAACCTGAAAATGAGCACGATATGGGACCTTTGAAGGTAAACACTGGTATGTTTTGGTGCGACTCTAACAAAATATATATATATTTTAACCCAGGTTTCTTTTGTTGTCCACATGTTTGTTTAAATAATTGTCACAGACTATTCTGTTTTATAGTCAAACGAATAAAAACGATTGAACACAGTCAGAAGCATCAGAAGCAAGGCCGGGAATAATTCATTTAGAGGCCCCGGGGGCAAAAAGAAGCCACAGACCCCTATTGACAATATTGGTGTCTTCAATTGGGGTCGTGTTTACCGTGTTCATGAGAAGAGTCCATATGAACGCCTCTCTCTTGTGGTATTCACGACCTCGTAGAAAGTTATAAAAGCTCAGAGTTCACAAGTTGTAATGTGTTTGAAATGGCGGAAGCCATGGAGGTACATTTTTTTTTGCATAATAAATTAATGTATCTTAATTTTAGTCGTACATTGTTTTTCTTCGTCATTTTATAATATGTCTGAGGAAAATGTTGATATTCCCAATGGCCTCATCTTTTTCCTTTGTCATTATGCCTTTGCATTTCCTGCATTATATTTCCCACTTGATAGCTTGCTAAATCGTTAGCCTCTGTGGCTTCTAGATGCCGGCAGTAACGTTAATATTGCCGTTGCTTAGCAGCGGTGTTCTCACGACTTAACCACTTGAACGCCAAGCATATTGTGTACACGACTTCCCGTGTTGTAAACACGAGCTCACGAATTTCATTTGAAGACACCATTTGTACCACTTCCACCAGCTCTCTGTGCATTGTGTATGCATACTGACACTTAAAGGTAGGATTGGTAGTGTTGTTCAAATACATTTTTTGTTATATTTGTTGAAATTCTCATTACATCCCAACAGCAGTTAATAAATCAAATGCTCTGTGGCTGTCCCAGGACTGTAATAAACCCGTCTAATCCAATCCAATGGACGGCCTACCTGCCTACCTGCCTGCGCTCACTCTGTCCGTGCACTCGAGTCTTCCACAAGCTGTTACCTTGACAGCTGTGAGTACTAACAATAGCCATGTTTTTTGTTTACTTTCATTATGATATGTTAATTTCATACCGATAATTTGGGGGGAGTGGCTTGGGAGGGAAGCCTGAAGGGACGGACTGTCAGTTTTGCTGACTGCGACTAGATTTAGGGACTTTTGGAGCTAGTGCTGCTGGCTACTTTCATTGGAAAAGAGTTGTCAACACTGGACTGGGCTTTTCGGTTGGCTCATTTTTTTAAATCTAGCGTACTCTTGCTAGTTTCTCCACATTACCGACCCTAACTTTAAAGTAATCACATTTATATATGGAATTACTTGTGAACAACAGGATTAAAACTAGTTTTGACACAGGACCCTTCTACATGACACATTCATGCTAAACCCACACAGGTGACTTTAATTATTTTACATGATGATTGTTCACAGGAGATGTTTTGACATGTCACAATAGGAAATGCACAGATGTAAACAATCAATATAATGATGGCTGAATTGCATTTAGCTGCTTCAGTTTCAGGGTCCAGGTGTTGTGCATATTCCTAAACATTTTTGTAGTTATCCAAGTTTCCACAAACTTAACACACATCTGGAGGTTTGGGTAGAACTAAAGGTCTGGGACCCGGGGCAGACAGAGAAAAATAAAAATGGAGATAATGATACTGACAGAATAATAAAAATGTAGCTGTGGAAGTACTTTTTGAAGATGCCTCTCTTTGAGACAAATTTGAGAGGACGAAATATTCACAAACAATAATGTCTCATTTAATTTACTGACACACTCGTTTGGCATTGACAAGCCTTTATTCATCATCCAATTTCACTTCATACCTCTGTGGGGGTGCAGGCTTCTCCCAAACTGCCCTGTCCAACCTGTGTGCACGTACAACCGATCAGAACAAGGTCCTAACTTACTCAATAACAATAGATAAAACTAGAATAGCATTTGGCAACAACAGCCATATCAACAAAAATACCTGTAAGCAAAATAACATTTTCAAAATAAAATCCACTGTCTCTGTAAGTTTTGTACAATAAGGTACAACGGAGCTGGTAAACTGACAACAGAAGAAGTGTCGTTGATGGTCGGTAGAAAAATGCAATATGCATTATTTCACTTCAGTCTGAAAACATCTATCAAGTGCTCATGGGTACTCTTAATCGTAACGGTATACAATTACAATAGTATAAAGCAGTAGGTTTTTTTAATCTTCATGCAGGTTAAATTAACAAATTTGCTATCCAATTTTGATCACAAAGTTCTGCATAATTCAAGGGCAATCAAACCAAATAATAGTGCTGCATATAACCTTCAGAAATGTCTTAAATATTTGTAGATATGTTTATAGAATAATCCGATGCCCACGATTTGTGAACCAGTTCCTCACCGATGCTTCAAATGTAGCATCAGAAGAACCTCAGAAATCACATTAGATTAGACATTATTGTAATAATACAAATGTCAGAAAGTGGTGTCAGATATGAACTTTCTAAAGAAGAGCTGTGCTTGTTGTAGAGAGTGATACGGTGCTGAATATTTATGTGGTTGAAGAAGAAATGTGAGAAGGAGAGACAGTGAGAGGGAAACAGACAACGGACTAAAAGCACTGAAATAAACAAAGTAAATGCTTTAGGTCCAGAGAAATATGTTAACATGCAAAGATCGATCTGTTTTGACAAATCTCATCGTCTAATCAAAGCTACACTAGGCAACTTCACATGTAGGCAGCTCCAAATGGCAGCAAGATACATGTCGTCATTTCCTTAAAAACGTATTTTCCAGAAATATATCACATTTTGTAATCACCAGTCACACGCCTGCTTGCTGCTGTTATCATTAGCTTAAATTTGTCACTTCTTGTCTTGACAAATAAGATCAGATCTGTGGACTCTCAATGCAGCTTTACTTTGTGTTTTAGGAAATGGAAATGAATCCTTTATTAACCTTTTGCCTAGCATAGCTTTAAAGGACAAGGCTGGTATTATTTTTATTTTTATTATTATCAATAAATCCCATTAAAAGACCAAAAACCAACAATGCATTAGCTTGTTTGTCAATGCTTTTCCTACTACTTCCTTATCCCGTCTGTGGCCCATTTTTTTTTTTTTAAGTCAGTAATTCCGTAAAACAGCTGGGCACTATAGTTTATAACAAATGTGACTCAAGCAGGAGTAAATAGTGCATTTGTTGGGGACTATTTTCAGGGGTGCATTAATACACATTTGGTGAGCTAGTGAGTTTAACTGCAGCAGGACAGTGTTTGCAGGATTTACTCAGAATAAACTACAGTGTCCATGTTCACCACAATGAAGGATAATGAATGACAGTGAGGCTCAGTGTGTATTCAATAGTTTTAAACAACAATGGAGCTCTATGGCACACAGGAACAAGCTGCATCAGTAGCCAGTCCTTGTCAGTAAGATCAACTCATTGTTGGTTTTGGTCTTAACAAAAATGTAGAATATTTACAGCCTTATCCTTTAAAACACAAACCGATACAAATCAAATGAAAGCAGCAAGGACAAACATGTGCCCCAAATCGTCTTTCTACAGGCTGAGACATTTTGCACATCTTATTTCTAGGGACAGAAGGTAAAATGACTCAGCTTCCTGATGCTACGACTGGTACGGCAGCCAACGGTGTTGTCTGCACACGGGCTACGATGTAACACAGAAAGCCACGTTTACTGGCTGTGAAGTGGCCGTGAAAAGTGTGTGATTATTCTAGTACTACTGGAGGAGAGGGGGAAACCGCTATAAAACAATCTACAGTAGCACTGGCACTTGGACATTAATCATCTTAACAGTGACTAAGCACAAAACAAAGGGCTGTTGTTCCAGTTTGTGTTTGTTTTTTTTTGTTTGTGTGGTGCTATCATCATTATCCCCTTCAGTCTTTTGGTTTTCCTCCAGTTAGAAGAGTCCACTTAGGTCTCGACTTTCCCGTACGTGCCCTCCGGAGGGCGATACTGTTTGGGGAAGGCCTTGAGCTGGAGAGAGTTAAAGGCGTATTTACGACATCCCACATTCTTCATGGTGTTCTCTCTTCTGCAGCCCTCACTGTGGAGAAACAGAGGGTATGTATTATTTATTTCTATAATGGTGGAGGGGTTATAACATCTTTCATCAACATCAGCTCACCTGCGCATGCAGTCCAAGGCCTGGTAGAAGACCTGTGGTGCGAGGGCGTGCTCCTGCTGCAGGATCTGACACTGCTCCAGGGTCAGGGACATGGCTGTGCGGTCCTTGGCGCTCTTACAGCTGGTGAAGCGCACTCCGTTCAGGCGGCGACACGCCTTCGGGGGTTCAGAGAAAGAGATTAGAGGAGGAAGACGGAGCTTTTAAATGTGCATAGAGAAGACACGGGAAGCGAGTCTACCTCGGCTGCTTGCCACAAAATCTCCACGTTCTTGCTCTTCTTGGCGTTCACGTTGTGGCTCAGCTGTTTAAGCAGCTCGGGCAGACCAGTGGTGCTGCGGGTGCGAGGCAGGCCTGAGGAGAGAGCAGGGGTGGAACGATGAGTTAAATATGAGAACAAGAAGATCCTTCTGATCAAAGTGATTTGCATGTATATAAACTCACAGTCTTCTGGCAGGACCTCTCTAAACTGGTCGTAGTACGAGCTGAGGCGAGTCATGCTCTCCATGTTGATCACCTCTTGTAGTGACGTGTCTCCAAACCTGGACACACATTTAATATATTACAGTTGAAATCTTTCATGACTATCACACTTGTTCCGCCCCAAATAAGTAATGTAATTTCTAATTATTTCATCGCTCTACTGTACGACGTATGCAGGTTTAATGTGTTATTCAGGGAAATGCTTTTTAATGTCATATTCTCAACCCAGTTTTAAACTAGGATTCAGTGTCTTGCTCAGAGGCACATCAACAGTGGTTTGGCTGCGGCTTCCAACAGCAACCTTGCTCTCATCACTCCATCTAATCAATTCTCATTCAAACCTCTTTTTATACTTATTATTTCCTCCGTTTTCTAATGTTCTCCATGTCTAATACTAATTATAGGAGCACCAGGTGAATAAAGAAAAAAATCATCACCATTTAGTGTCATAAATACAATATCACTGTATTGTGACTTCTGTTCATTTTCCTATTTACACTGTCAAATTTGGTGATACTGCTTTTAACATTTTATGTGCATATTTGTATATTAAATATGTTTTATTTTCCCTATTTCAGCCTTATGAATGGAGGTAACAAGTTGGTCATTTACAGAGATTTTCTTTTTTAAATGTTTTGCAGTTTCTTAATTTGTTTTTTTGGGGAAGAAATATTTAAAACATTTTTTAAAGCCTCTGAATACCCACACAGGTGTTTTTAGTTATTCTGACTGATTAGATCTCTGCTCAGGTTGAAGGTAGGTGAAGCTGTGATGGGAATCAATTAGGTCACTAATCTTCATCTACTAATAAGAATGTTAAAGGTGCAATTTGTCCCGCCCTAACAGGTGCAACAAAGCTAAGAGGAGACTCAGGAAGATGTCACTCAATTAGTCTATACACGCCCACACAGTCCTGAGAAGACGTTTCATCAGCCAGATTAACTAAAAACATCTGTGAGGGTGTTCAGAGGCTTTAAACATATTGTTTTCATATAGAAAACCTCATGAAAAAAACTGAAAAACAACTCCAAAAGAACAAAGCTATTTGAATAATTCAGCTCTTTGCTGAATTATTCAACATTTATACAACCTGACGTTTAAAGAGTAAGTCATTTTGAGAAAATGGCCATTCCACTTTTTTATATGGTAAAAGCACTTAGATAAATAGATGTATAATAGGTATGTTTTTGGTGACCACAATGTCAAAGAATTGACCTACACCTGCCATTTTCCTCTGGTGTGCCCTTTCTCCTCCATGTTCTTTCTGTCCTCAAACCCTCAACCTCTCCTGTCCTCTGATCTCAGTGACTCACCTCTCAGCCAGTGTCTGCTGCTCGTTGATCCCCACGTTGAACAGGACAGGCTGCACGCGCAGCAACATCCCGTTCTGGATCTCCCGCGGCAGCGTGTCGAACATTGCCCCGGGCATCGGGACCCTAACGTTGAAGCCGTTCCTGTTTCCCGTGATCACCGGCAGCATGTCTGGGGCGAAGCCCGAAGACGCCTGGGTAACTTTAAAGGTGACATTTCTCAGGTCCATCACTCCGACGCTCATATCCTCCAACATGGCCAGCTCCTCACCTTTAAGAAACAAGGAGTCATCACGGAAAGGTAACACAGAGAACATGAACTCAACCAAGGATGTTATAGTTTTGGTCCTGTATGTTTGCTTGATATCTCAAATCTAACTCTAGATTTAACATTTCTTAACATTTTAAACCAATTTCTGCAAGATTTTACAGCCTTGGTGGAGGTGTGCACTCTCATAGTGCTGTGTGTTGATACATTTCCAAACAAGCATACATGCACACAAGTTACCATAGGTGCTGAGCAGGCCCTCGTATTGCACCAGTAAGCCGATGGTGGGCAGCTGCTTGAGGAAGCCTGAGTCACAGAGAGAGTTCCTCAGCTTGATAACGAAGCCGCAGATCAGCGCCGTCAGCTGGAAGAAGCACAACTCATATCAATATCAGCGATTACTGCTCATGTTTTTAATGCATATTAATTATCCAAAACTACACGTGTACTGTATGAAAGACAGAATAGATAGAAGTTGGCGGACCGTCTGACAGAAGACGACGTCTCGGCGGTACTGTAGGGTGAGGCTCATGGCGATGGTGGGAGCGCTGTCCTGCATCAGCAGAAACACCATGGACTTCTTGGCTTTGTCGCTCATCAGAGACGCACAATCTGTCAGCGTGGTGAGGAGAGGGTACAGGGCGTCGCTCCACTCACCTGCAGACACGGCACACAGCATTTAATACACACAAATACACACAGGGAGCGTGCAGACACTGTAAAGAAAAATATTTAGTAAAAATGTGCATCTGTATTTAATGACTTTGACCTATTTAAAAATTAACTATTTAAAATTAATGAAATCCAATCTACTAAAATCAACATTTATTGATCATTTGATCACATTATATTTGGGCCGCACAGAGAATACTTCCCAGCAAACTGCCATAATGTCCCTATACTATCAAGTTATACGTCATGTTTACTTGGTTTAGTGCAGGGTCTCTCAACCTTTCAGTCCTGTGAACCCGTTTACTGTAAGTAGGTGTCACGTCTTTGTATTCTGTTTACAAGAGAATGGAGGAAGTGCCGGGTGCATCATATGGAAAATACGCTCAATTTCAAACTTTTTTAATGTTTAATGATGAATTAATATACAAAATAAATACCAATATATTTCTCCTGGAAATTTCCTGCAAACTTATCTGCATATCAAGCATCCCCACATGGACTTATGACCGCAAAATCCTTGAAAATTACCAAATTTTAAATTCTCGTTTGAAATATTATTTTTATTATTATTATTTTTTAAGTTGGTTAAAATTTATTACATAATGTCTTAATACAATTAGTCCTATTTTTATTTGTTTCTATATTGTAAACAATTCTATTTTACACATAACTAACATATTACATAATGCTGTATTTTAACATTTCAAACAAAAATCAAATTGCAGGAATACATATTTATGTACTTTGTACTATCTTTAAATCATATTTTATACAAGGATGTTCCTTTTTGTTTTTATTTATGTAAAGCACACTGAATTGCCTATGTGTACATAATGTGCTAGACTGTAGATATAAACTTGCTATTGTTATTTGGGTTTAATCCTCCATCCAGCACATACAAGGATGATTTGTGAAGGAAATATTGGTCTCACCTGGGGACTTCTTTTCTACCTCTGGGGTGATTTCTGCAAGTGAGAGAAAGTTTGTTTAGATAAACACATCCAGTGACACTGAAGCAGTTAATTATGATTATAAGAAGATGATAATAGAGGACATGATGATGATGATGATGATGATGATGATGATGATGATGATGATGGTGCTTCTTGGTTACTATGGATACCTCATGAGAGTGACACATTCATAGCAACCCTCTGATCTTTGTACCCATCCGTGAGATTGATCAGTACATCACTCACACCCCATACAGCAGTCTGTGTGTGTGTGTGTGTGTGTGTGTGTGTGTGTGTGTACCTTTCTTAGTGCTACCCGGCTCCTCGCTGGCCAGCAGGAAGACATCTTCCGAGCTGCTGTCGCTCTGGATTTTGTCTCGCTGCAGCAGCCGGTCCACCCTCTGGATCACACACTCCAGGCTCTTATCAACATTTAGCCAAACCTTCTCCTGCACACAAACACATTTACAACAAATGAACATAAAACAACACACACATGAACATCAAAGAGGCAGATGGACTTCCTCTTACCCACTCCTCCTCTTGCACATCTGCCTGCAAGGAGGCACGCTTGTTTTTACTCCCTTCGCTGCCCTCCGGAGGAGCCGTGTGGCGAGAAGGCGAGATGGCAGCACGACACGGGGAGGTCGGGTGGCGGGAGGGGGAGCGCGACGGGGAACGAGAGGAGGGTGAAAGGGAAGAGGAGGACGGGGACGGGGTGCTTTGCAGAGTGGACTCTGGGCGGGCGGCCGCCAGGGCGAGGATGGCTGAGGCCAGCAGCTTGGAATCGCAAACGGTCACCAACTGACGAGTCTGCGAGAGGAGAGGGAGAGGACACAGAGAGACTGGTAACAGTGGTGATGCTGTGAGCATTAACTGAACAGTGACTTGGGGCAAAAAATGCTCTTTAAAGTTCATAAACGGTGACATTAAAAATCAGTGAGAAAAGGCAAAATACATTTTTTACTTTATTTTCCGTAAGAAGTGTATGATTTTTGAAATCATCATTATTTTTTTGCATATAACAATGTCTATGAGATCCAATGGAATCCAAAATGACTGCCATGCCCTGCTTCTGAGAATCTGCCTTGTCTAAATCAAGCAAAAAATCTATGTAATCCTGCCTGGAGCTCTGTAATATAGCTGTTCACTGAACCAAGCTGATTTTTATCTGCCTTTTCTCTCAATATTGCATCAACGCTTGAGTTTGTGGCTGTAATCCAGGTTGGTGGACTTCTGGACCTACTAGGCGTCAGACAAACAGGCCTGACTGGTCATCAACTGTTGGTACAACCTGAGCACAACCTGCTAAGTGCTAGGTAACCGTGTCTCGTGGTAGCAACAAAAAGAACGCCACCAGCAATGAAGATTTTGTTCCTATGGAAGTTTTGAAGGACATGCTTGAACAGCAAAAACACTTCTATGTGGAAATGCTGAACCGACAAGAGGCAAACTTTACATCTCTCACCAAGCTGATCATGGAGACTACGACTGAATCATGAAAGAGGTCCAAGAATTAATATCCAGCATGCAATTCTCCCAAGCTCAATTCGATGAGTTACCTCGTGTGGAAAGTGAGGTTGGATTACTGGAAACACAACTGTCATGTCATCTCAGTGCAAGGTCAGTGAAAACAATGACATCATTTCCAAAATGGATTATTTAGAGAATCAGAACAGAAGAACTCATCGAGATAAGTGGTTGGTTTAACTGTAACAAATTATTTCTCAATATTAAGAAAACATATTGTGTTCTCCTTGGTACTCTGCCAGGGAATGATTAACAGCCTTTAAATATAAAAAATAATGATACTATTATTGACGAGGTGCAGTCTACATGATTTCTGGGTGTACAGCTTGATGAGCCTCTATCTTGGAAAAAACAGATCAGCACAGTTACTAATAAAATTGTAAAAAAGTGTTGGTATCTTGGGAAAAGTCTGACATATGATGAATATATATATACAGTGTATATATATATACAGTATACCTGTATATGTTTTACAGTATTCTATTAGTCCTTTTTTTCTACTGCACTCGACTGCAAAAATTGAATTTAAAGACATTTTTGGCTTGCCAGAACTGATCGTTTCTGAGGGGCATTAAGAGTTGAGAAAAAAAGTTGAGAGGTCAAGGAATCAGTGGACGCCAGAGGGAGAGTGAAAAAGAAGAAACTATAACACGCTCTGAGCGCTCTCCTACCTTCTCTGTCAGGATGGCGAGGGTTCTCTCCAGAGCGTTGGCTGAGCGCTCCTTGGCGGCTCGAGACAGACGTTCAGTGTAGTAACACACTTGTGTCTTCAGAGTGTTTATTTGGCCAATCAGCTCCTTCGCTTTCACGACATCCTGAGGCTGGTACGCCATTCCTTTAGAGCCAGAACCAGCAGAGCTTTGGGTGTGTGTGAAAGATAGAGACAGATAAGATAAGTACTGAATGGCAAACACAGCAGTGACAAAAAAACACACAACAAATTTATAATACAACACACGTAATCTCACCTTTCCTCCACATAAATCCTGATTGAGTAAGGCAAAAAAAAAAATCACAAACAGAGATAAATTATTCTCTCATAAATCCATGAAGCTCATGTATTTTCTGCTTTGCTCTACTCACTGTTTCCTGGCTTCTTCAAGTTTGTGCAGCAGTTTCCGGAGGCCGCAGCCTTTAAAGCCTTGATGATGGGCTGCTGGTGCACCAATAGTCACAACATCGTATGTCCGGTCTGATCAGAGGACAGTAATACAGAGGATGGAATAAGATTATGACTAAACAATATCATTAAAACCTTGCAGTACAAATACCTACCATAGCCAGACTCTCCCTGTACTCTCATCCTCTGGATGTGCAGGTTAGTAGGAATAAACTCCAACTTCCTCTCAGCTTTCAAGGTACTAGACTTAAATGAAGGACCTGGAGGGAGCAGAAAGGAGGAAAGACGTTCTTTGTATCTGTACATACCGTAATAGGGTATAGATACGTCCTAATGTGACCTTAATAGGGCAAGATACGTCCTAATGTGATATTTTACCTTAAAGGGGCACTCAATGATTTAGTATTACACTTTCATAAAATTGTTCAAACTGTAAGAGACATGTAAAAAAAAAAAATCAATGGTCAAAATTTATGTGGCAGAGGCCAAGTTTTAGTCCCTAATAGGGGTCAAGCTCCAAAAACACTGGATCTTACACTTCCCATAATGACACTTAAAAGCATCTTTTTGTTAGTCCCATAGAAATAGATTTAAATCAATGTAGCAGGATTGTCAGAGCAGTGGACATTTTTATGTGTACCGTTGTAGCGGGCTAACTTCCATGTAAACTACACCAACTTACGGCAAGTCGCTGACTAGCTGAGGTGAGGTTTTGCAGTAAAGAGCAGCAGAGTAGTAACGTTATGAAGCATAGAGAGCCAGAATAAATGAATACATTTAACAGTTTAACGCTCCATTCACACACTTGTCACAGCATAGGAAAGCTTGTTAATTCCGCCATGCTTTAATGCTACACGTAACAGAAAATGAGCCGCTGGTGGGTCTAACGGTCCGTCCGCCTCACTCCCCGCCGCACCGATGGACAAGCTACCTAGCTAACTAGCCAGCCATCTGTCTCTGTAGCTGTGCCCACTCTCTTCCTGGTGAGCTACGACCACACTTTACGGCCCCAGTAACGTGCCTTGTCACCATAACATCTGACAACAATCTCTATTTTCTTTTGTACTAGTCAGATGACCATGGAAAAAAGTTCAATGTCCGTTCTACTCCTATTCCATTTTCTATGGTTAGACCCTTCCTGTCTGGTTCATACTCAGATATTTTAAACTCAAAGATCGCTGTTTATAAAACTTGCTTTCTGTTATAAATGTGTAGATTCTGCGCCCAAGCCGAGATTTTCTTCACAGGCTGTGAAGTAGGCTACTCCCTGTGACTGATTGACTTCGACATGTAAAACTGGTGGAGTGCCCCTTTAAAACGATACGTTATAAACAGCTTAATTGTGTTTCTAACCTTTGTATTCGTGCAAGTCACTTATGGTCTCCTGGTAGGTGAGGATGATGGTCTGATACTGAGTGATGATCTGCCTCCTGAGGTTCTCCCAGCATGCAGACAGCTCGCCCAGTTCCTCCAGCTCACACACCCTGCACACAACACACTTACGCATTTACGATCAAGACATCCAGCTGATGCACTGATGATCTCACAGCTTCCTGTAGGCAGCTTGTTCAATTAATGTCTGCAGCTGAGCAGGTCCAACGTCTCAAAACACCAACATTACAAGCAACCATTAGTGAGAACGCTAGCAGTGGGAGTCGTAATGATGATGTTTCTTTGACCGTATGATGATGATACAATAATAGAGTACAGGAAGAATATACAGTTCATGATATATCACACATTTCAATTTAATGTCTACAAATGAGACATACATGCACTGTAAGAGGTTGCAATATACAGTAAATCTGACAGTATCATATCTTTCCACACATTAAACTACGTAATCGGCATATCAAAAAGGACGTTTTTACAAGATACTTTATGGAAAACTGGAAAACTGGATTTGCACTAGGAAGTGACAGTACAGAGCAGTGTACGAGATATCAAATAAAGGAAAATGAAGGGGAAAAAGAAAAGTTAAAAAAGACCGAAGACTGTAAAATGTGAGACTGGTGGCTGAGACCGAGACAATCAAAGTCAAAACAACCAAGACACCAAGACAAGTTGGAAATTGTCTCAAGACTGGACTCAAATACTGCAGCCCCGACAAAAGAGCAGCAAGCTCCTATGCCTGTATACATTATAAGAAGTGGATGTAGTCACCGTGACGTCACCCATTGGTTTGTTGACTATTGTTTTGAAGCCTCGAGTTCGGCATTTTGGCCACGCCATCTTGGTTTTTTACAACCAGAAGTGACAGGAGCTAAGTACAACCGAAGCTGAATAAGACATTTTTAAGCGACCAAAATATTACAATTAACTTTCATGAACTGAAAAGGCACTTTTGCATTGGCTTCACTTTTCAGACCCGGAGGTTGCTCACTGTCCTATACAGATGTTGAAACTTCTGATCAATAATGTCAAGTCTATTTTCAGACGTTACCTGACGGCGTCTTCCTCCAGCAGCAGCTTGACAAACTGTCGTGGAATATGCAGGGAGAGCGCGCTCTCCGCCATCTGCTCCAGGATCCGAAGGTGGTTGCCGTCCGTGGTGGGGAGCCGGTACGTTCGTGACATGACGCCCCCGAACGCTGAAGAAGACCGAACCATACTATCACAGCCGTGAATCACCAGGACACAGCTAGCAATCCAGTTACTAAACTCTCACATAGTGATACAAGTTGATATTTAGTTCATATACTCACCAGCCTTTAGCAGCGGGTCTTTACACAGAGATGAAGACTTGGATTTAATGCCCATGGATTCAGTCAGGCTTTCATCAACAGGGAGAACCATCTGACACACACATATACACAAAAAAAATCACAATCATGTTTGCCTAAAGAGAAACTTCATGTGTCTTTCTTTCCTCATTCATTGATCTGTGACCTGTTATTAAAACAATACAACCAGAAATAGGCTGAGGGCGGAGATACTGTACTTAACCAGGCAAAACAATAGGAGGTTAAATAGATCTTCAAGGGCTGCATCTATTATGTTTATTATCAATTAATCTGCAGATTATTTTCTTGATTTCTTGATAATTGTTTGTCCTAAAAAAAAAGTGAAACATGCCAAACACAGTTTTTCAGAAACGCCCAAAGTGATGTCATCAAACCGTTTGTTTTTGTTCGACAGTCAAAAAATAAATTAATTCATTAATTCATTAATTTCAAAAATAAATATATATGTAAATATATATATTTTCATAAAATTGTTTGTTTTGTTCGGCAGTCAACAAAAAATGTATAAATATATATATTTATCACATAAGATGACAAAAAGCAGGAAATGCACACAACTGAGAAGCTGTTGTTGATGTTTAGTATTTTGCTAGAAAAAGGGCTTAAATGATGAATTGATTATAAAAATATAATTTTTCTGTCAATCTAATAATCGATTAACCAACCAATCACTTCAGTTTTCATACTTTCAAGTATTTCTGTCCTGACTCACTCACCCTTCCATTAACCGTGTCTCCTCTCTGTAATCTTGCAACAGGAGCTCTCTGCTCACGCTTCTCCTCTATCTGCCAGGCGATGACGGTGATGTTGCCCACGCGCTCGTTCTCCGCCGACCTGACCCACAGTGACACCGAGTGAGTTTAACATCCCTAAACCCAAAATCCAGCAAGCGGTGCCGTGTCCATCCTTATGTCACTGATAGAGGAAGAGGGCACAGTGTGTTGTGTTACCTGAGAGTCAGGTGCAGTCTGTGGTGTTTGTCCTGCAGCAGCTCTTTCACAGAAAACATGGACGAACCGAGCATGTACATCTGCCACATAAAAACACACACACACCCAAAAGATTTAGAGGATTTCACCCACATAAGTGTAGACTATACAGGATTTGAGTAGATAAGAACTAAGGAAATGTGAAGACAAGTGGTTTTGTGTTGGGGCTTACCGTGCCCTGTGTGCGGTCCTTTACATCGTAGACAGAGAGCTTGACCTGAGTCTGCTGATTGATCAGAGAGTCCTGAAAGAACGCCACGCTGCTCAGGAAGATGGGGTTACTGGTGCCCTGAAGACAGACAGAGAGAGGGAGAGAGGTGGTGAACTGGTTTTGAAGTCTCCAACAGCAGGCAGGAAGCAAGAGAAAGCGAACAGTGGGGTACCTCTATGATTTCAGTTTGAGCGTGCTTGGTCCAGAAGGCCTGGGGCGGAGTGGTGCAGCTGACGGCGACGAAGCTGGTCGGCTTACGGTCCAGAGAGGGAGTGACCAACTCGCTGCAGGCTGCAGAGACATAAAGTATAAACACAGGAAGAGATTACAGGCGGTGGGATTTAATGGTGGGGTGGTCACTAATCCTTGGCCAAGGGAGGAATTGAATACAGTATTTTTGAGTTGTTACGACTTGACGAGCAGCCGTTGTTTCCAGTAATGCTTGCTGGTTGGACAAGTGATAACAATTAAACAAGTCTTTCCACACAAAAGGGTGTAGTCACCTCTTGACAAGATCCTCCTTCATCCTTTAAAGTAGCATCACATGGTGTTTTTGCCCAATAATGGGCAGCTGGACAAGCTGTAAACATTGGTACTAAACTAATATGGTGAACATGTTAGCTAACACTTGCCTATTTACAGACATGGAGCAACATTATCATTCATTTGGAGTTGTGTTTCTGGGTGAATGTAAGTCCAATATTCACTCTCCTTTTAGGACTTAACTTTGTCTTTAAAACTGTATAATATCCTGCGGTGTCCAGTGGGGCTGTAAAACCTAAACAATTAACTAAAATGCTGAAAGAGTGCAGTGTTGGCTGATCATTTTCTTTTGGGAAAGTGGGATATTGTTGTCGTCAGGGCCACAGCCAAGATTTTAGATTAGTAGTACAAGAGCTGGTAATTGTCTTGCTACTTTTCTATTTTGATTGATTTGAGCCTTTTGAAACTTGAGTAGGCGTTTCCTTTGTGTGTGATCATGGACACACCTCCAACCCAGCTGTGGATTATCATGCAATTATGTTCTGTATTTAAAGGGTAAATTTGGTATTTTTCAAATTGAACCCTATTTCCCCTATGTTTTTGTGTCTGACCGTCTAATAGTGACAACAATTTCTGAAATTGGTCCAGTGTTGAGGTAGAGCGCTGTAGACGGCAGCAATATGGTGCTATTGGGGCAAGCTGGCACCGTCATTTACGTCCTCTAAAAGTGCTTGTTTATGCCATGACAGGCTCTGATTATTGAAGTGTCTGACATTATGGAAAGAGTCTCGCTGGAGGAGAAGTCTCGTTCTGAAATCTGGCGAGGTGACGTGTTGCTGGAAGAAAACAGTAAAATAGTGGAATACATCCGCGAGTGCCAACCGGACAGAGTTTGTTGTGTTGAGCAGGACTTGGACACAATAACAAACAGACTGGATCAAGAGAAAGTAAGAAAAACATTTTCTTTCTCTGTAGGGTCTTTTCCATAATGTTGTCAGACACTCTGAGCCTGTCAGTGGCAAAAACAAGCACTTCTAGTGAACGCAACGTCACATTGACGCTGCTCACTTGCCCTCGCAGCTCGTTTCGTGGCTGCCGGTTACAGCGTTCTCCCTCAATACTGGACCAATTTCAGAAATTGTTGTCCCTATTAGTCACTTAGACACAAAAACATGGGGAAATAGGGTCCAGGTTGAAAAATACAGAAGTTACCCTTTAAGCACTGTGTCACTATGATTGTTTATGTCTTGAAAAAGGTCCTTGTGACCAAAACATCGACATAAATCAATGCAGAGGTGATAAGTGTGTGCAGGAATTGACTTTTTTGTTTGGAAGTGGATCTTCGGGGTAATTAATTCCCGGCACCACAAAGGAGACAAAGCAAGTGGTGTGTGCGTGTGTGTGTGTGTGTGTGTGTGTGTGTGTGTGTTGCCTTCTTCTCTTCCTCCTGAACTTACCCACACTAAACTCGAGCACAGGCTCGTCTGGATCCTGACTGTTGCCTGCAGGATGGAGAGAAAAGAGGAGGGGGAGATAGTTTTTTTAACGCCTTGTTATTTCATCACCAATGAAGTAAACAGGTTACCATGGCAGCAGTTACTTAGTTACCCGAGAGAGCAAGCCCCATCATCTCAGCTGAGAGATCAAACGTGTTGGCCCGGTAGACCGACCACGGCCGATGGCGGGGGCTGCGCTCCTTCCCTGACATGGTGGGTTCACGTCGGGGCTGAGGATGAGTTTTAGAATAAAAGGGGCTGAAGAGCGGAGCGATGTCGAGCAGACTCCAAATCCAAACTCCAGTCTGTCACGCCAGCTCTTTGTGTCTTTATGTCCACGCTGGTTTCCTTTGTGTGTTGATCTGAGCGGTCACACGTTTGTCAATGATGAACCTGAAAGAACATCAAAGTGATCATCTGCGGTCCCCATAGCAACAGCCGAGACAGACTGGACATCTTTGATACTGATGTCATCCTTTCATCGAGACGGCAGCTGAGCTCAGAGAAATTAGACAGAATTAGAAAACTGCTTGTAATTTGAAGGTTGCTGCTGGCTGCACACATGCTCAGCATCACATTACAGTCGTCAATATGCAAGGTTAAAGCAATGAATAACGAATGGAAGTTGGCATGATGCTCCACTCTGAGATGAGCAGCGCATATGAGTAGTTTCCTGTCAGACTGATCTCTTTCCCTCTGATAATGTGCTAATATAGGCAGTGGAAATAAAATTCAGTGGGGGAAAAGTGTGACTTTTCACACAGCTGTTGGAAATGAAACAGAGAGCTGCAGCACACTGAATCTTCACCTTGTATCTCCTGATGCTATTTGTGCTTTCCTGGATTTTTTTCTTCTTTCGGACAAACGTCAAACACGTACGCACAGACAGTTAGATACTGAGGTAAATGTCTTTTATGAATTAAGCCAATCTGCTGACATAACAGATAACCTCGTCATGTGGAGGCACAAAGAAGCATCAGTTATTTCCCCAGTAGCTTCTAGGACACTGTAGGAATTGTCTCACACAGCTTCTTTTTTTTTTTCAATCTAAACTTATAATTCAGTATTTTATGTCCTTGTTGCTGTATGGGAAGATTTTTAGTATGAGGAACCTTGTGTCTAAACAGTGCCAATAATCAAAAGTAAAGCACTTCTTACAGCCACTAAAGGAAACAAAAACTAGAATTGTTTGCCTCCGCCAACCAGTCATGTTGCAGTTTACATCATGTCTATCCAAAATGTTATCACTTCATCCTATTAATTCATTATTAATAAAGAAATATTGTTAAATTGTCATAATTAGCATATGAATTCTTGAGTTATGTCCGAAAATGTATTTTGTGAGGTCACAGTGACCTTTGACCACCAAATTCTAACCACCAAACGCTGTCAGCATCACTTTTCGGTCGCAGTTAACACGTGCTTAATGTTGTGAATTGAACAAAAACACTTGTTTAGGATTGGGAAACAAAACCACTTAGTTAGGTTTAGGAAAAAAACAACATGGTTGGGCTTAAGATTGCAGTGAAAATGAGACTTGACGTTGTGAACACGGGACACGAACGAACAGCTGATTGTAAAGTGAAATTGAAATGTAACTCACGGGACACAAACAGCGGTCTCCTGGATGAAAGCTCTGTGTTGTTGGACCTGTCCACCTCCTCTCTTACCCGCCCTGTGTGTCTCCTTCACTCTTTAAACTACGTCAACACAGCACTTTCCCTGTATATTTACTGCTACCGCAGATGGGTCTACATTTTAGTTAATGGAAAGCCCGGTACGTCACATACTGGCGCTCAAGGGATGCCTTGTGCGGCGGTATCGTACACCGACGACCGTGGCAAAGCGTTGGTATTTGACGCCCTGACGTACGTACGGACAACACAAAAACATAATGCCTCTGGCCACGGCTGTTGCCAGCGCGGAGGCATAAAAATGACGATGCGACAAATAATGTATACGTTGTCATCTTCTGAGGAGCATGAACTTTCTCGCCCGTGTTCTTTAAATCTTTGAGTATAATTGAAAGTGTCACATAAATGTACCACAAAGGATGACATAACTTGTCATGGACTAGTGCTCATGAACAGGAAGTTCTGACCTGCCAGTGGTGTGACACAAAGGGTCAGGGGGCCAACAAAAAAAATCACCAAGAATCATCCTCTTGGAGCCGTGAATATAAATACCAAACTTTATCGTAATCTGACCTGCAGTTAGCGAGATGCTGCTCTAAAACAAACGGTTAGATGAGCAGATAAACTGACTAGAAATGCTTAAAGGGGACATATCATGAAAAACTCACTTTTTCAGTGCTTGTGAACATACATTTGGGTATCTGGAGTGCCTACCCAGGCCCGCCGTTAGGCAGCCTACCATCCCAGAAACTGTGAAATAAGACGACCCAGTCAGTTTTTTTGTGGGCTGTCTAGATCAGAAAACATGCGATTCAACAAGCCATTCAGATTTGGCTCCCCTTCCTATGTCACATCCTGGCTTATTAGAATATATCGCCCACAGCTTGAGAACTACCCTTGCAAAGGTGCACCATATTTTTCTCTCAAGCCAATCAGAGCAGACTGGGCTTTTTCAGGAGGGGGGCTTAAAGAGACAGGCGCTAAAATGGAGCGTTTCAGACGGAGGGTGAATACAGGTATATTCAGACAGACAGTATGAGAAAACAATTGTTTTTTAACATTAAGGCATGTAAACATGTTCTAGTAGAGACCCAAAATACAAGTATAAACCTGAAAATGAGCATGTCTTTCTAACATATGAGAATTCAATGAAATCATCTTTTCATGATAGAAACGATGCCGGCTTGTTTATTACAACCTCCTCACTTAAACCACACACACTTGGGCCTTACATAGCTATTATTATTCCACCATATCCAGTAAGTGCTTGTGGTGTAACCATGACACTCACTTGTTATGTTAGATGCTTATTTTTGGACAACGATGCAAAAGCCACAGCGTAAAAGAGCTGCTCATGTTGTTAACTAGATAACACGGCACCTGCCAAATGTATGTGCAACAGTGAGAGGACAGGAAGCTGAGACTGTGCCAAGTGTGGCACACACAGAGTGAGAATCAGCAACAAGACAATCAGGCTGTCAGTGTATTGATTTAGCTCCTGCAAAGCACAACTAAGCACAAACATGAACCACAGAAGAAGTGAGGCACAGAGGAAGAAATATAAATGTTAAAATGTGAAAGGTTAAGAGAAAAGTGGTCTGATGACTAACCAGAGCTGAAAGGTGATTCAGATCGCCCTTAGAGGTAATGTTTACCTATCCAGGGGCGAGTCAGATTCAGTTAACATTTCGTCTTTAGTGCTTGTGTGTGTTTCTGTTCATTTGACACTACACCGAGAACAAATGTGTGTGTGCCACCGTGCATTCATGTGTAAAGACTTCAGCATCGGAGGGCTATTTTTACACGTGACTCTGTTTTGACGTCACACGCCGCGCACAAATGAAATCTCCCAGTGACTCACACACACACAACACTCAAAGTCATCTGCATAGTCACACACACTAAATCCAGAGTGTGAGCGTGATGCTCTCTGCCAGTTTAATCTCTGCTTTGGCACCTTCGAGTGAGACCAAAACAGATGAACATGACGGCGTGGATGCTCTGCCTCATTAGGCTGTGCGTGGGAGTTATTGTCAATGGGAGCTGTCTTTTAAAATGCTGTAATCTGCCCGGGGCGCTGTAGGGAGCTCTCTAGGAAACCCACAGTGGATCTAATGGAGAGCCACTGGGAGCCCCAGATCATCATCAACATCACATCTGTCTGACGATCAGCTACATGCAGTCTGCTTGAAGGCAGACCAAACGCCTGGGAGTGGTGCTGAAACGTTTGGTCAATTAACTGATTCATCAGTAGATGGAAGGGTGATTAACAACAATTTTGATGACTGTTTAATACAAAAAATGGCAAACTTTCTCTGGTTACACCTTCTCAGATGTGAAGATTTGTTGTTATATCATTATAAACTGAATATCTTTGGGTTTTGGTCTGTTGGCCGGACAGAACAAAACATTTGAAGACGTCCCGAGCCATTTTATGGAATAAATGACGAATCGATTAATCATATAAATATCAACCAGAAAAACTAAATCAAAATGGAAAGATTGTTTTTATTATCAATTAATCTGCTGATTATTTTCTTGATCAATCAATTAATTGGTTTGTCTATAACATAGTGAAAAATCACAATTTCCTACAAACACAAAATAAAGTTTTCAAAGTGCTTCTTTTATTTGACCTACAGTCCAAAACCCAATAATATTCAATTTATAGTAATGTAAAAAAGCAAAGAGGAGCAGATTTGTACATTTGAATGATAAATCAGTTATCAAAATAACTGCTGATTAATTTACTGTTGATCAACTAATTGTTTAATTGACTCATAGTTCCAGCTCTGCAACTAATGATTATTTTCTGCTGATTATTTTCTCTTGGTCTATAAAGTGTCAGAAAATTGTGAAACATGCCCATCACAATTTCCAAGAACCCAAGGTGACGTCGTCAAAGTGCTTGTATTATCCGATCGACAGTCCAAAACTCAAAGATATTAAAAAAATTATAACGATGTAAGACGTTGAAGAGCAGCACATTTTCATTTTTGAGAAGCTGAACCAGAGAATATTTGATATCCTTGCTGGGAAAATGACTGAAGTGATTATTTGATTACCAACGATTCGGCTCTTATTGACAGATAATGATTTGTTGTTATAGATTCCTGGGTTCAAGTTAGGGGTAGGCAATATATCAATATTATATCGATATAGTGAAATGAGACTAGATATCGTCTTAGATTTTGGATATTGTGGCATAAGTGTTGTCTTTTCCCGGTTTTAAAGGCTGCATTACAGTAAAACGATGCAATTCTCTAAGCTTACCAGACTGTTCTAGCGGTTCTATTGTCTGCATTTACCCACTTTGTCATTATATCCACATTACTGATGATTACTTATCAAAAATCTCATTCTGTAAATATTTTGTGAATGCACCAATGGTCAACCCTACAATATTGATATCAAGGTGGCCTATTTGGTCAAAAATATTGTGATGTTTGATTCGCCCAGCCCTAGTTCAAGCACCATAACAGCATCCACACTGATGAAGTGCCACTGACCAAACTGACCAGCTCCACAGCTGCCGCTCTCTAGGTGACCTCTGACCTCAAAAAGACGAAACAGGTCCGTGGATGACGGTGACTATTTTGGTTTTCCAGGTTTAAGGGAAGAAGAAGAAGAAACGATGGTACATGAAGGAAGCAAGTGGAGAGGAGAGGATTCAGGTGGTCCTCGTGGTAGACAGTCCTCTGGGGCGGTCTGGAGCCTAAACTGACCCAGTTAGTGGAGGCTGGCGGCACACAGCTGGCCCCCTGCAGATGCTGTCAGCACCGGCTGCACTGCAGTGCCTCTCTCTCTCTCGGATGTCCTCCTCCTTAACTCACCTCCTCCTCATCCCTTTAAATCTTGTCCCCCTTCTTCTGCTCTGTCATCATCCCTCCCCAGCCCTCTTTCTTTTTGTGCTCTTGTGCCGTCTCTCTCTCTCTCTCTCTCTGTGTCCCCCTGTAACCTCGGTGTCCCTCTCAATTTCAATTTACTGATCCTGTTTCAGTCCAGAGCTGAGCTGTGTTGCCGATAAGTCTGATCTACAATCGCCTACTTGATGTAGAAATGTCTGGCGTAACCATGGACACATGAACGGCTGACTCCATCCACACATCTATAAACTGCTTTCTGATCGGGTTGATCAAAGAGGAGGGTGTTTACTCACAAGAACGTTTATCCACACTGAGGAGGAGGTAACGTCACGCATAAAGAAGCTCTTGTTACCCAGACAGCAGTAAACTGAGCACGAGGAAGAAACCTTCGATGATGATGATGAATGAACTCTTAATGATGCTACAGGATCCCACAAGGAGTTATACTGTAGGTGGGTCTTTACTGTAGGTATCAGGAAAAACACTGAGGGCTCAACTAAAGCTGCCGTGGGTAGAAACGGAGCAAATATGATTAAAAAAAGTAAATTTTTTAAATAAAACGGTCACTATATCCTGACAGTAGTGCATGAGACAGGTAATTAAAAAAAAAAAAACATGTGCCTCTGTGTCCTCCGGTGCTTCTAACAGCATCTGCAAGATTTCACAGACCGGAGGAAAACAACCAATCAGAGCCGAGCTGGAGCCTGCCGTCTCTGAGCAGCTGTCTATCACTCGCAAACTCCGATCAAACGGCCAAACTAGGCAGCGCTGATCAAATATGAATCAATATTCTGTTACTGTAATGCCTATTTCTTGCATAAAATGTTTTCAGAAACATCTTGTAGTGTACTGTTTAGCTGTAAAATTAGAATGTTTGTGACCCGGCAGCCGTGTTGAGATCAGTTGAGGAAAGACCAAGCACCGCCCACCAGCCGGAGCAAACTTTCTCATAGTTTGACTAGTTTGATCGGAGATTGCGAGTGATTGACAGCTGCCTCCATTGAATGTACAGCCAATAGGAACGCTCTCTCTCTCTGAAATGACCTGTGATTGGCCAAAGTCTCCCGTCAGGGGCTAGATTTTTTTAAAGCCTGAAAACAGAGCCATGAGGAGGTGCGGAAGTGTAGTTTTCTCTCAGAACACTTGAATTACAATATGCTGAAAGATTATCATGGGATTTTTGCCCAATGATGCCAAAAACATTCTGCCTACTGCAGCTTTAAGTTCAGAAATCTTCAATTTATCTCTCAAAAATATGCATAAAAAAAACACACACACACACAACAGCACACACAGATGCAAAGATACAGTAAAAGAGGAGACAGTTAGAGGTGAACCACAGAAAAGTGTAATTTAGTTCCCTCTGTTATGAAAAGAGTGAAAACAATGATTTAACAGATCAAATCTAATCCCTTCCACTCTGTTGGGAGCATCTGGGAGGCCTGCAGTGGCGTGACACATTGCTCCATGAGCAACACATCCGGTTTTAGATGTAATAGATATACAAAAAACAAAAAAACATATATGTAACATTATAATCCTTCATCCAAACCTACTGGCCTTCTGTAAACCTGTGGGAAACCAGCCTGTTTGCGTGGAAATAAACAGGCCAGAGCTGTCCAATAGAAATCTATTTATGGCAGCTCTGGCCAATAATATTGTCATTATACTTATAATATTCCCTGACACTGGGACAATAACAACTATTGCGTCATGATGTATCTGCTGATGCTCATCCAGTGATGCTGCTGCATGGTGCTGCAGGACGAACAGTGCTAATAAAAACACACGCCCTGGATGGGAATACAAACACATACATCGACATTTGAGACCTTGCTATGTGGCTGTAAACATGTCTTATTCTTCTCCTGCTGATGCTGATGCTGCTGATGCTGATGACAGCATCTATAGTGGGAACGAAAAGCCCTTGACAAACCGTCAAATGATGAGATGACAGATGATAAACATACGCAATAAATAGACATATCATACCGTTTAGAGAAAGGCGAAGGTTTCTTTTCATATTGATGCGCATCCTGGTTGCTACTCGACGATGTCTGCAGTCAAGACTCGCCCTGACTCCCTCTGACACATCACTGAGACGTAATAGCTCCTCTGGGTGCAGCTCATCTTCTCTCCACCGGGGGGCGCTGTCGGCTCGGTCTGCAGAGAGACACTGAACCACCACAGAGACTATCACATGATGCTGCTGCTGGAGGTGGAGGACTGACTGGATGTTCAAAGCCTGGGTATTTTGTACATCGAGCAAAATAACATCTTTTTCAATTGAATATTATGGAAACACAAGTTAGGAATTATAAACATGATGAATACTCAGTGTGAGTCACAATCATTTGGCATCAGAAGCTCTTTCTTTGGAGGAGGGTATGAGGGTATTGCAGTTTTCTTTCTAAAGTCAAGGGGAGGGTCCAAAGAAAGTGGGACTTGCTTTTTTTATTTATTTATTTTTAATAAAATTTGATAAGAGCCCCGAAGCACTGCTCCCAGTAGACCACTTACACACCAAAAAACTGACAATAACCTGATATTTTCAGGTGGAATTTCATTCATTCATTCATTCATTCTCACTGTGCAATATCATTTTCCACTTGTGCAATTTTGTTAATAGTCTGTTTATTGTCAATACTGTATATACTGCTCCTATTTTTATACTTCCTTCTATTTAAATGGTTCATATTTTGTTACACTTTGTTTAGTTCTTTTTTACTGTGTTATCTGATGCATCTTGTTTTTTGCACTATCCCCTTTGCTGCTGTACACTGCACATTTCCCCACTGCAGGACTAATAAAGGAATATCTTATCTTATCTTATCTTAAGTCCCCACATCAATAATTTTCATATTTTACCTGAGTTCAAATTATGAGATACTAAATCAGAATTTCTTTTTACAATCAACACTTCAGATGATGAAGGCGCTTACAAATGACTAGTTAGTACAACATGTAAACCATACTTTGGTGTTTCATTTTTACCTCTGTATTTAAGATTTCATTAAACTTATTTTTTTCTTTTTAAAGAAATGAACCAAAACACTGACAACGAGGAAGATCTTGGGTAGACAATAATGAGAATAACTATGAAACAAAATTTAAATCATACCCTCTAAACTAAAATAGTAGTATGCAAAATGTCCACATGATATAATAAAATGATTATAAGAAAGAAGTAAGTAAGTAAGTAAGAAATTATAAAAACTACTAATTGTATGTCAAAATTATGAAATATCAAGTTGTAATGATAAAAAAAATAAAACTACAAATGGTTAATCCGAATTATGAGATAGTAAGTTCAAATTTTGACATAATATTATAGGAAACTTTTGTCATTTTGAGATACTAGATCAGAATTTTGAGATTCTAAGTCAACACAATTATATCAAAATTATTATGGAAAGGTAAGAAATAAATAAAAAAAATTAAAAAATACTAATAGTAAGTCCAAATTATATAATACCAAGCGAACATTCAGACTTTCAACATTATTTAAAAATCATGAGATAAATCCATTTGAAAAAAAATGAAATCGAAAACTACTAATAGTCAGTCAGAATTATGAGATACTAAGTTCAAATTTTGACATAATATCTCCTATTATAGTAAACGTTTGTCATTGTATTAACATTTTATCTCTACTGATTTTAGTCTTTCCTGTGGAAATGTGTTTTCATCCTGAGAACAGACTCAACCAGAGATGGACAGATTTAACTAACTGTCTTATTATGCTGAAACACATTTGATGGCAGAATTCACTTTTTATGTTGTAATCAGTGTTGAATTTGAGGAAGAAACAACTTTATATTAGCCAAGAAATATATTTAAACATTTGAGTGAAATGGTCACACAGTAGATAAATCATAGAAACTGTTCCAAGTGAAAGTTGAAACTCAGGAAACTGGTGTCACCGAAACTTAGGAGAGGCCCCTGAATGGGCCGCAGAAACAGCTCACCACACCCTCTCTATCTGCTCCAGGTGACAGCCAATCAGAGCAGCGCTCGGGGCCGCGCCCAGCCTCTATCGGAACTCGTGGACGCGCTGCAGGTAAACCACAGGGGTGTTGTTCAGCAGTTTGAAGGAGACTCAGCCTAGACCATGCTACCGTTAAGAAAAGTTTCTGTTGAAGATGCATGAGAACAACTTTTAAAGGAGAAGCTGATTTTGTTCTCACCTTTAACTGATTTCTGAAGTTGGATGGATTGATTGATATTCACATCAATTTGGATTACTGTGAGGGGGGCTGTTTTTTTTTTTTTTTTAGCACAATGGATTTAAGCATTACCAGAAGAGCAGGAGTTTTACTCATCATTTTCACGTTTTCAAGTCTTCTGTATGGCTCCAGAGGGGAAATCCCCTCCAAACCAGCCGCCAGTGTCACGATTCTGCCCCCGGTTAAGCCTGATAATGGCCCTCAGGCCTTTCCAGACTCGGACAAGGCTAATTTACCAGTGTTTACAATGGATTACCCAAGAATACAGATACCGTTTGAGATCACTCTCTGGGTGCTGCTGGCTTCATTCGCAAAGATTGGTGAGTAAAACAGTGACATATGCTCAAACTGGTGAAATTAGGGCTGCAACTAACGATTAGTTGATTAATCTGTTGATTATTTTCTTGATTAATAGATTAGTTGTTTGGTCTATAAAATGATGAAAAATGTTGATCAGTGTTTCCCAAAGCCCAATACTGCGTCCTCAAATGTCTTGTTTTGTCCACAACTCAAATATATTAATTTTACTGTCATAAAGGAGTAAAGAAACCAGAAATTATTCACATTTAAGAAGCTGGAATCGGAGAATTTTGACTTTATTTTCTTAAAAAAAGCACTCAAACTGATTCATCGATTATCATTTAATAGTTGACAACTAATTGATTAATTGTTGCAGCTCTACTGGTGATGGGTTAAGATCCAAATCTCTCTGTCAATAATAGGTGTGACCTTTTCATAGAGGGTGCAGGTGAGCTCTTTGCAGGTTCCTGTTTCTGAACTCTCTCTCTTTTCTCAGGTTTTCATGTGTACCAGAAAATGACCTTCTGGGTGCCAGAGTCGTGCCTTCTGATCACCATTGGTCTCATTGTGGGTGGCATCATGCACTCTGTCCACGAGGAGCCCCCTGCTGTGCTCTCCAGCAATGCCTTCTTCCTCTACATGCTGCCCCCCATTGTCCTGGACTCGGGCTACTTCATGCCCACCAGGCCTTTCTTTGAGAACATTGGCACGGTCCGTTACAAATCAGCTTCCACTGCTTTCCTGAAACAGATTCTTAAATCTCCTATAAAGACAAGTTTACTTTTTCTTCCTGTCTGTGTTTGCAGGTGCTGTGGTTTGCAGTGGTGGGGACGCTGTGGAACAGCATCGGCATCGGCATGTCTCTGTTCGCCATCTGCCAGATTGAGGCTTTTGGCGTGCAGGACATCAACCTCCAGGAGAACCTGCTGTTCGCCACCATCATCTCGGCCGTAGACCCCGTGGCCGTGCTGAGCGTGTTCGAGGACGTGTCCGTGAACGAGCAGCTCTACATCGTGGTGTTTGGGGAATGCCTCTTCAATGATGCTGTCACTGTGGTGAGTGGGCCGAGGCAGAGAGAGAGAAAGTGTGTTTGGTTTTTTAGACATTTGTTGTGTCCTTTACTCTAAACTGAGACTTGCTGCAACACGTTGTCCTACTTTTGACACCTCTGGGCTACTGCTTGTTATGAAAACATGCAGTGCAACGAGCAATGTGCCCTTACAAACTGTTCTTAATGTGTTAATGGCATTTCAGTGGTCAAATACACCTTGAAAGCAGGGGCCCAGCATGCCAGTGGGCCCCTACATGTGGAGATATAAATTAAAGATTAATTGGGGAAGGGCTGCAACTGGTGTGGGAACAAAGCAGAAACACACACAAATTGTTCATCGTGGAGACTTTTGTGACTCCACCTACTATTTAACACCCAGTTTGGACCCTTAATTTCAAGACTGCCATTATATGAAATGGCAGATCCAGTATCGTTTTGTCTGCAGCTTTTCTATTCTTTCTCTAAAGGCTCAGCTCAGGTTTCGCAAGATACCGTACAATTAGTTCACACTCTTTTCCGGGTTAACGTGCATGTATGAGAACATTATGTGTGTCTGTGCACACTGGCGAGATTGATGAACAGATACTCAAAAATGGAAGTGCAGTAATGTTTTTAGAGACATAAAACATATGTGTGAAGCTTGTTTGCTCTGATGTCGCCAAACCAGTTTCTGAGGTCACTGTTGCATTTGGCTGTATGGGGAGGAGTTAACACATACAGACAACGTCGTCTGAAACTTGACTGAACTGCTCAAATTTCCCCCATCACCTCACCCTCTTCTTATTGTGTTCAAACACACCCACCCGCCTACAATAACCTGCTCTTTAGCTTTGGTGTGGCGACCCTTTTGTTTAGTACACAGTAGCGGAGCTGATGCAGAGAGTGAAGACAAACATTTACCCAGGAGACTGCTGGGAAAGCCCAGTTGTGGTCTGCACAGAAAGCTTTGTGTTGCAGAATTGCACTCAGCAAACAAGATAATAAGAAAGTAATATTTGCCAAAAGTACAAATACTTCCGATGAGCACTGCAGTCACTAGTTAGGTGAAAGGTGGTTGCAGTTGTAGGGGTCCAGATGGTGAAGAGGACCCTTATTAAAAAATGAGGTAGCCTAGCTCCGTCCCTTATCATCTGTGTCCTAGATATACAAATGGAAAACAGGAAACTGTTGCCACCGTTCCCCACATACAGATTTCCTGCTTTTGATAAAACAGTACAGTGCCTGTTCAAAACATGCCAGATCAGAACAGGCTGAATGCTCGGCCTGTGGTGTTGCTTTCTCGAGAACTGCTCATACAAACAACTTCACACTTGATACTGGGCTTTTTTGGGTCCTCAGCAATACACCTGCCATGACATGGTTGTGTCACACACCCAAATTGCGGCCACTCATGATCAGAATCACTGGTGAAATACACTCTGGTCCACAGGAAAAAACACTCCCAGGTCGCGGTTACTCGCGGTCAGAATCACTGGTGAAATACACTTAGTGGAGGAAATTTCCAAATAGGCGTGTAGTATATCCAGCCTCCATGTAACGTAGGCTATAACGTTAGTATAACTGCAGTCGATGAGCCGCGGTCTGTCCGCTGCGGGAGTGAAGAAAAGTTCGGTTGTAGCATTATCCAACGTTAGCGGCATCCAGCATCCAGCATCCAGCATCCAGGTCTTCTCTCTGCAGACGACACGCGTGATTCAGTCAGCAGAGCCCTGAAGCCCCCGCTGCTGCACAGAGCATTGGTCGCTTGTTTATTCAAAGTTTATAAATATTAAAAATGTTGCGTGTCCAAATTGCACCAAATTCAACAAAGCACTCAATGGGGTTCCCAATAATACACCCTCCAAGTGTGAAGTCGATAGGATGAGCGGTTCTCAAGATATGTGAAGGACATACACACAGACAGAGATTCCTCGCTTTAAAAAGTTTGCCTTGTCGCTGATCTTTCAAAGGCTTGTTAACCGTAGTGTTCAACAGACTATTCCCAGAGCAGAAAAGTCTCTGTAAAGGATAAGTCTAGTGATTTTTTCTGTATTTTTCTTATGAACAACAAATCCCACGAAAAGACCCAAACCAACAATAGACTGATCTGACGAACAAGTGTTGTCTGTGTAGCCAAAGCCGGATACAGCTTATACTTCTGTGCCACAGAGCTCCATTGTTATCCAAAATCTATTAAAAACACATCAGTGAGCCACACTGTTGCACTGGCTGACGTGTTCCTCAATGGGCACTGTAGATAATTTAGAGTCTATCCCACATACACTGTCCAGCTGTTGTAGAACTCACTAGCTCACCTAATCTGTGGCTGAAAATAATCAATATTGTCCCCAAAAATAAAACTGCAGTGCCCAGCTGTTATAGGAAATCATTTAGCCTTTTTAAAAAAGTTTAAGTAAAATGTATTTTGGAACAAATTGCAACAGACAGTCAGGGAATTTGTAAAGTATTGCCAGACGGATTGGTCTGGTTTCTGTCTTTTAAAGCTGCAGACGGTAATTTTAGTTTAGTTCAAGTTGCTCTTGTTCTTCGTCAGAACGGGAGGAAAAGGAACAAAGCCGTCTGCTCTGGCAATTGCTCCTTTTCCGTGAGTCATTCAGTGTGCTTGGTGAAATGAGATTATCAAATTGCAAACAGTGCAGAGTAAATATTTCAATAAATCACTGTTATCTGCATCTGTGTCATTAGAGGCCGTAGCCTCTGACACCACCCATGACCTCATGCGTGGGCTGTTTGTGCATAAGCTGCACATAAAAGACTTGTGTGTCTCCATGAGTGTTTCAGCATGTGTGTGTGTGTGTGTACATTTTTTCAGGTGTTGTACAACATGTTTAACTTTGTGGCGGAGATGCCGGTGGTGGAGCCGGTAGACGTTTTCCTCGGGGTGGCGCGGTTCTTCGTGGTCGGGTTCGGCGGGATGGGCTTCGGCATCCTGTTTGGCTTCGCGGCCGCCTTCACCACAAGATTCACCTCCAAGGTCCGAGAAATCGAGCCGCTCTTCATATTCATGTACAGCTACCTGGCCTATCTGGTGGCCGAACTCTTCGCCATCTCATCCATCATGGCGTGAGTAAACGTTTTCCTAGATTCAGATATTTAACGCTGAACGAATACAGCAGAAACACAGCAGCTTTTTGTTTTTTTCTGCAGCATTGTGACCTCTGCCCTCACCATGAAGTACTACGTGGAGGAGAATGTGTCCCAGCGTTCCTGCACAACTATCCGCCATGTGATCAAGATGCTTGGCTCCATCTCCGAGACCCTCATCTTCTTCTTCCTGGGGGTCGTCACCATAACAACGGACCACGAGTGGAACTGGGGCTACATCCTGTTCACATTGCTGTTTGCTTTCATATGGAGGGGTCTGGGTAAGGAGAGGGCAGGGGGCATCTGTGTCATGTTAGAGGTCAGGTTTTGTTTGTCTTGGCATCTGCTGGTCTGGTTGCAGGATTAAAGGTGCCCTGTGGTAGCACCAGCAGTGCTAGGAAGCAATGTTTTTACAAGTGGGTCCCCATTTAGTTTGTGACGTGCACACACAAGGACAAGGAAGAAGAAGACTGCTAGCAAGCAAACATGGATGTAAACAGTGCAAGATTTAAAATACATTTTAAAGGAACAGTGTGTATCATTTCGGGGGAATCTATTCACAGAAATGGAATATAATATTCATAACTATGGTTTCATTAGTGTATAACCACCTGAAACTAAGAATCGTGTCTTCGTTTGCTTAGAATGGGCCCTTCATATGTACATAGGGAGCGGGTCCTCTATACAGAGTCAGCCATGTTGCTCCGCCATGTTTCTACAGTAGCCCAGAACGGACAAACCAAACACTGGCTCTAGAGAGAGCCTTTCACATTTTTACGTTACCTGAAGGCCACCGTAGTTCTCTGACACGCTTGAGAAACTGCGGTAACGTGAGCTGCCGAGTGCAAAACTATGATAATGCCAACCGCCGTCTGACTTCCGTTGCTCTTAGAGTAGTGTTATTATGGTAAGGATGGCCTCTGAGCGAGGCGAACGGCGTTACCACGGTTTTGCAATCTGCAACCACACCACTAGATGCCACCAAATCCTACACTCTCTACCGTTAAAATCGTCGCAAATGTTTTATGAGGGAAAAAATTAATCAACTGCTTTGTCAGACTTTAAAGAGACACACAATGCATTTTAGTGAATAACACTGAATGTAAACATGAAACATTTTGTTTACAAGAAAACTCTACAGGCCACCTTTAACTTTTTGCCCCGTAGCTATGGGCTGAGAGTCTGCTAAAATCTCAAAACACTGAATTAAACTTTAACCTTGTTTTTGCTGACCTCACCTTGCTGCATTGACTCAACACTGAAACTGGCTCGAAACTTTGAACCAGAGAGGGCAGCAAAACAGTTTTTCAGCCTTTGCTGTACTTCAGCTGTAAATTTGCTCTTTAAAGCTGCATTAATTGATTTTCATGTGATTTTTTGTTCTTCCTTCTTTCCCAGGTGTCTTGGTGCTGACTCAGATCATTAACCCTTTCCGCACCATCCCATTTAACATGAAAGATCAATTTGGTCTGGCCTACGGTGGTCTGCGAGGTGCAATTTCATTCGCCTTGGTCTTCACCCTTCCTGAGAACATCGGCCGCAAGCAGCTCTTCGTCACTGCCACCATTGCTATCATCCTCTTCACTGTCTTTCTTCAGGTAAGAGAGTGTCCGTGTGCTTATACTCAAAACATTTTACATGGTGGCATGTGTCCTGATTTTCTTTTAAGATTGGAACATACCACATGATTTAAAGTCCAGATCAGAATTTATTTCATCATTTAGTCATTTGTGCGGGTTTTGGATGTAGTGATCTTGCATTGCAAGACCAATGTCAGATCAAAATGAAGTCTAACAGGTCTTTATCCACCAAAACAACCAGAACAGCTTTTTGCTGTTACAATAACGACTCTGGACTTTTTAAAATTGATTTAATGCCCAGTCAGTTGTGATTTTAAAAGTCCTCTAATGTTTTGTCCGGGTTCTGCTGAATCTATGATCTGTCTCTCTCTCCTCCACAGGGCATCAGTATTCGACCTTTGATTGAGTTAATCAATGTCCGCAGAACCAACCGCAATCTTGACACCATCAACGCCGAGATTCACTGCAGGGTATGCTACAGAATGTGATTGTTGTAAATATGGTAGACTCTATATGTTTTTTTGCACACAATGTTAACAGTGGTCTCTGTTTGCTGTCAGCTCATTGAGCACACCGTAGCTGGCATTGAGGACCTCTGTGGACAGTGGAGCCACTTCTATTGGAAGGACAAGTAAGAACTTTCTCTATCCTTCAGTCTGCTCATTCTGCTCAACAAAAAGCTTTTATTTACAACATATTAGCACATGTAGTCCCGAGTAGCCTGCAATATCATCTTAAACCCCTCACTGCTTCATATCATTAAGTTTAAAGAGAAAGAATCTGCAGTGAAACTGGAAGAGAGATGTCAATTTTAGTTTACCTGCTCTCAGTTTCCTTCTTTGTTGTTTTGTGTGACGACGCTATTGTTCCTCCGGGACTGTGTGGGAATGTTGACAGCTAATCTCACTTTGGTGTCGTGTTCAGCTTCGCCATCAGCAGTGACACAGATTATTTTTCTTCCTAAAGCTCTGATATGTTTTACTTAGTTCCTCTTTTGAATCGTTTACCCTCGCAGTTTAAGTATTTGCATTACATGAATTCATTATATTACCATTATGTTATTGAAATACATACATACAGTACAGTATACAATACATATTGTGTATGGAGTATGAAACAAACAAACGCAAAATGTATACCAGAAATCTGCATTACAGTGCCCATAGTCATGTACGATATAAACACTTTGAGTAATACTTTGTACATTGTATGTTCACATACAAAGCTTGTATATAGTACATTTTTATTTATATATTTGTTTTTACATTTGTTATGTGACTGCTCACACTTCCTCCTCCTCCTTTAGTCTCCTCTGCTTTCACTTCTACCGTTTATCTCATGCCTCTTTTTCCACTCCAGTGTTCCTTCTCTTTGTCCTTCCTGTTTTTCCATGTGGCTTTGTTGACACGCTCTTCATGCTTGTCCTTGAGACGGGTTCCTCAAGAATGTAGATTTTAAGTTTGATTTAACAAGTCAAAACATGCTGTAAATGCAAAACGCTTCTGAAACAAGCAAGACGTGCAGATATTACCAGGGTAGATACCAAACGTCTGCTGATGGACGTGGGTCAGAGATATCAGCCAACTGCATAAAATTAAAATAAATTCAATTAATCCCATGCAGGGAAACTGAAGTGTCACAGCTGCAGAAATAGATTGTAAGAACCGACACATACTATAGATAAGTAACATTTTAAAAACTAGAATACTATATAAAATTCTACTATACACAAAATGAAACATGAAAAAACAAAATAAAAGGCACAAAGTAAAATATACACCAACATAAATACATGTAAATGAGACAAAAATTTAACTTGGACATATACAGGTATATGAAAACATTAAATATGATGACTTTTAACTTTCTGCCCTTTTGTGGTTTAAGTATAAAAAGGGCTAAAATTCTTCCACTCTTTGTCTGATATGCAACTTTCAAATTGTAGTTGAGGGTCAGCACTTTAAAGGAGAAGCATGGTGATATTCTTTATCATTCATATTGTCAACAAATGCCATGAAAACACAAAAACCAACCAGGAGTTTATCCTGTTAACAAGTAAAGTGTGTGTAGCCAAAGCCTGATTAATTCCTTTGTGTTATATTCCACTGTTGTCAAAACTGTTGCACTGGGTGACATGTTCACATTGTTGGTTTTAATCTTTGTCAACTCTAATCAATGTAATTTCCTTACTTACCATGTCAGGTTTATGAAGTTCAACAATCGAGTCCTGCGGAGGATCCTGATTCGAGACAACCGGGCCGAGTCCAGTATCGTGGCGCTGTATAAGAGGCTGGAGCTGCAGAACGCCATGGAGATCCTGGACACGGTGTCTGGAGACATCAGCGCTGCTCCGTCCATCGTCTCTCTCTAGTAGGAAACCTTCACCGTGTCTCTCTGACGTTCACCACATCTCCTTATTGTCTGTTCAGACCAAAGGGGCAGAGAAAGTAATGTGTATTCATCTGTCTTTCAGTGAGGAAAAGAAAAGCTCTGCTAAACCTAAGAAGAAGTTCCTGGCTCCTGACCTGAAGAACATGCACGACATCCTGTCCAAGAACATGTACAAGATCAGGCAACGGGTGAGATGTTATATTATATAGCAGAATAACAGCTGTCTGCTTTTCTCCCTTTTCCGTTCTTCTCTTATCATGCATCACAGTGGTGGAAAGTAACTAAGTACCATATTTCAGTACAGTTTTGAGACATTTGTACTTTACTTGAGTATATCTATTTTATACTTTATACTTATACTTTGCTACACTTTAGAGGGAAATATTGTATTTTTTATTTCACTACAATTTAAACTCCATACATCTGACAGGTAACTAGTTTTATTGTAAAGCATATGATAAGCTAATTAAATACAATGCATTGCGTTTCCTTGACTACTTGGGGCACCTTGGCACGTTTCAGATGTCTATGAGTTGCAGTTCCACCAAAGAGACATTTCTCCTCTAAAACTTCTCACATGGCTTCATTTAAATAACTGTGTAGGTCTGAAAGAGGTAAAGGTATCCAATATTTCACAAAAACAGCAAAGATAAGGAGAAAAGTCCCCAAAAAATTGATATAAATTTGAGCAGGAGAACCTTTTTAATTCTTTCCTCTCCCATTAATCATCTCACGACCCCTCAGATTTATCTTGTGACCCTTTGGAGGGTCCCGACCCCTAGGTTGGGAACCACTGGACTAAACTACTGAACAGTATATTAAGTAATTAAAACTAGTAGGGCTGTCCTCGACCAAAGAGATTCTTATTCGACGAACAATCATACGATTTTGTTGACTAATCGATTAGTTGATTTGATCGACAGAAACTGAGTTTCTCCACAAAGAATCGCACAAAAGCACCACGTTTACCAGAGATGTGCTCATACGTTTCTTGTAATAAGCATTTCGGCATGAAAAAAAGCATAAAAAATGACTAATTGACTAAAGAAGAGAGGGCAGCCCTAAAAACTATTCCATCATGCTGATTACACGTTGATGCATCTATATTGAAAATCTAATAATGTTATATATAAGATCAGAGTATTTTTACTTTTACCACATAATACTTATGCATGTTTACTTAAGTAGCAGTAATGCAGGACTTTTACATGTAATGGAGTATTTTTAACATTGTTGTGTTGGTACTCATAGTTAAGTAAAGAATCTGACTACTTCTCACCACTGATGCAGCAGTTACCACTAGCCTACAGCTAACACAGACAATACACACAAATTACAACCAATTTGCTCCCATATAAGGCACTATTTGACTGAGAAAAAGCTACCACCTGTCTTCATGCGTTTGCATTTTGCTGTTGTTGTAGTAAACTCTCAGCTGCTTACAGTACATACAGCAGTGTTTGCCTACATAGATCAACGACAGAAGCCCAGTCTCACATGAGCTCCTCCACAAAACTTCTAAAATGAAGCCACATGCATCTCTTTTTTTACAAGTACAGTAGTTGTGATATCCTCTTTGTTTTTTTACATGAAAAGGAAGTAGCAGCTTGCTAAACTGGAAACCTTGACTTTCTGTGACGCCTTACTCACACACAACAATGCGTTAAGTTCAAGCACTGAGTGCTGTTTTGCATACCCACAGGCTGTGGCCGGCAGTACTTTTCCATTAAGTGACATGACATCACCCACAGAGATGCTTTGATGTGCAGACAAATAGGGAGCATGTGCTTCTGTTCTCGGGTAGACGAAGTGTCTGATTATCTTAATAGCCCCTCTTTTCAAGTCTGTCGCATATCTACAGATCTGTCTCTCACACAAGCCCAGCATCATCTTCTGTCTGAGATGTTATTGGTTTCAACATTTGACATCATGAACATTTCATTCAGCAAACTGGTCTCCTGTGCCCTTTTTGAACTCACATCAGTTGCATTTAACGTCAGTGTGCCTCGTGTGTTTTTATTTATTTGACACTTTATTAGATGAAAATGCTGATTGTAATGTTAACAGAACAGAATGTTAGACTGGCTCCTATTCTGTCTTATCGTGTTGACCTATTGCGAAATAGACAGGATGAGATGTTTCTCTAAAGAACAATGGCAGCCATTAGAGTGTTTGAAATGTTTGCTTTAGGTCTAACTAATAGCTGCTGGACAGAAAGATCTGTGTTGACAGTGATGTGCACGCTGTATGGAAGAGGTTAGTGTGGCAGCCTGCAAAGTCCAAACAGAGACACGGACTCTTTCATATAGACAGGTGCGGCCAGTTTTGGTTGAGTAATCAGAGCTTTAAAGAATGCCGTCTCCTCTGAAAGCATTTTAACTGTCTATTTGTCTAGTTGAGGTTACAAGGCCGTCTGTTGTCTCACTTGTGAATTTATTACAGATTGACACGTCCAAAATGGGGGAATCCGGGAGCTGGAAGCGTCCACTAGTGGTCTAAATCTGCTGTTTAATGTGGTACCTTTTTGTTTTCTTTAACCAGACGGTGGCATACACAACTAAGCACGCCCTGCCCAACGACACCCACACCAGAGAGATATTGATAAGACGTCACGCCAGCATCCGCCGCAGCCTCCGACCTGGCAGCTTTCAGTCATCGGTAAGCGGGATACACACTGCAACACTGAGATGAAAGTGTCCCAAATTAAACATGATGTTCACCTTCTCCATCCCATCCCTCATTCATTATTATCCTTTTCTCTTTCTCCATTCTGCTCTTTTATTCCCATGTTATTATCAGGTGGTGCCCAAATCCCACAAATACTTCTCTCTTCCTGCTGGGAAAAATCTGGACTCCAAATTCCCTCCTGGGAGGCAGAGCTATACAGGTAAGCTTCTCAAACTACCTTTAACCACTTAACATCCAGTTTTCCCCTTTTATGTCCCCTTAAGTAGATTTAAGGTTGGAATAATCATTTTAAGATTGCAAGATTCACTTAGTTTTTTCAAGAGCTTTTGACCATATCTTACAGCCTTTTTCAGAAAATGGAACTTTAGTTTGGTATCAGCAGTATTCCCCAGTGAATCCGAATATTTAGCGGTGTACAGTTACAAGAAGGATTTAAATCCAACCCTTCGCATTTGATTGGACCACTAAAAAGCGCACAGGCTTAGAATGTAGTCGTTAATAGTTGCAGATTGATTTATGGCTGTATGTCATGATATTAGTGGTTGAAATTTGTTGGTACTAGCTTACACCATCACACGTCATATTTTGTTTTACAGGAAGAAAAGTTTATTTGATTTAGATATAAAAATACAAAAAAAATAGATTTTGTCTTTTTTTTGCATATATTGTTAAATAGATGCACAATATGAGCGGGGATGTGATCTAAAAGGGCATTTTTCATTCATCTCGACTTTAACTACAGTATATGATTTTTACACTGAGTGAAATATTCAAACCCATGGCTCAACTTTATTAGCCAATTGGTCAATTTTGTACAAACATTCAGGTTCCTCCACAAGATGAATTTTAACGTTTGTGATCCCGTGACTTCTCCTCTGGCGCCATCATCAGGTCGAAAAATGTATTTGTCCAATACTTCAGTTTATGACCAAAGATCTGCAAAACTAATGACCTTCCCATCAGCCTCAGCGGTACTGTTAGCATGCTGACGTTAGTATTTGAACAATGTTTGGCTGCACAACATGAGTTTGTGATGACTGAGCCACCAGCAGGTCAATGAGAGCACATCTCTCGGTGCCCACATTTGTTTCCTTATTCATCAAGGACCTTTACGGTGTTGCTTACATGCCATAGTGTGATGGCATAACTCAGTTCACTTCATAATTTCTTTACAATTTTACCATTTTCTTCACTTGTCCCAGATGAGCAGGAAACCATGTCAGAGGTGGCCTACCCCTCCAGACGCTCTCGGTTCAGCCAGCCCGCTCGCTCCTCCTCCAGAGCCATGATGCCTCTACGCAGGCTGGACACCCTAACGGAGGCGCCCTCTGTCGACAAGCTGGATGAAAGCTCAGGGGAGGACAGAGGCAGGTCGGGACGCGGCACGTCCAGAACAAACTCCTCCTCCAGTGACATTCCTGCTCCTCGCCGTCACCTTCACTCCTCCGTTGACGTTGACAGCGGCTCAGCTGATAACTTTAGAAACGGGCATCATGAAGCAGCAGAAGAGGAGCAGCAGCAGCCTTTGCCTCCACCTCCAGCTTGGGCTGTTGAACCCAGAGACGCCGCAGCACAAAACCCTCTGCTCAGACGGCCTCAGTGGAACCCGAAGAAAGTGTAAAAATGTCCCTGGGCTTACAAGAGCAGCTGGACTGCCACGGTCTCAGGTCCTCAAGCAGCTCCACGGTCTCTACATACGACTGTGTGTTCATACCATTCAAAGACAAAGTAAACTAACACTGGAGGTCCAGTCTTTTCTTATTGGAGGTGAAACATCCTCCAAAATGAGCCAACATGGACAGTAATACCTTGAAGACAGAGGCCACATCTGAAGCACAGTGCGCTATAGTGAAGGAACTTTATAATAACTGTCAACAGTGAGTCATTCTGTTATCTGTGCAGTTATTTTACCCATTCACATCAATGTGATTTTCAATACTTTTTATCCCCCTGTAGGATTTTTAAAGACAATGTAATTTAAACTATTTTATTTTAAGTAATTATTTCTCTGTCTTTAGATGTAAATATTATACTTTTTTGTACTTTGTTGCCTATTGTGTTTGTGTGAGAGTTTTTTTTTTTAATATAGGCCATCTTAGTTTAACCTGAGGAACTATTGCTGTGCAGTACAAAGTACTCTTTGGATTAACTGGAGGCCTTTTGTATGATTGTTATACCTCACACATCTGGGCCCCGTTATAATTTGTTTTCTTTTTCTGTAATAAATTGTCTATGTTGTTGAAAGCTGTCATCAAGCATCCTCAATCAAACTGTGGATAAGTTTATAAATGTGGCCCTGAAGGCACCGCCCATAGAGGAAGAGAAGAAGGGAAGTATGTTCAGTCTCTATGACGGAGTTGAATGCAACATTCAAACTGCAGCATTGATTTCAGTGTTTCATATACAACTCAAGACTCTCATACAAAATGATTTTTATTCCTTGTGACTTTTTGGCATGAATCTGGCATCTTTACAGAAATGTATACAATTTTTCTATTCCCATTTGTGTTTTTAAAACAACAGTGGTGCTCAGTGTACAGCTGAAACTTAACTTAACTTAAAAAAATATGAATTTATTAATCTCCATTTAAACATATTCTAAAATAAATGAACAAATCCCTATAACTGTGAAATTCAAGAGTCAGAAACTAGAACAAACATTTGCTCATATACCACCATAGGAACCGAAACAAAATAAACAAAATAAAATTCACCTAAACCGTCGTCGTTACTCTTTCCAACAATCACCAAGTGTGCTTTGGCCTAACTCAACTGTAATTTCACTGAGTTTAATGTGAAAAAACGCTGAATCTACAGTCATCTCCCCCTCTCTGTAGGAAGAAGGCGTGGTCATGCATCATCAACGCGTCAGCAGCTACACTGCGCATGTGTTATACCCTGTGGTTTTAATGCTCAGGCTGATCGGAATTCTTAAAAAATATTCCTGAATCCGGATCATGATCCGAATCGACACCAAAATCGAAAGGATTGTTCATTGTGCTACATCCCACCCCTCCAAAAAATGTAATTCCAATCCAAACCCGTACTTTTGAAATAATCCTGCAAACGGACAAACCAACAAACACCATCAAACCAATGCCGGTGAAAACATAACCTCCTTCCTAGGCCTTTGGCCTTGGCGGAGGTAATTATGGCTAACTTACTTACTTCTCCTAAACTACAACAGCGTGATCTACCTCGGGGTGGTCAGGCAGCCCGACAGCAACTTTAGATTCAGCTCATTTATGAATGTGTGAAGCATCACTGCCTGGAATGTGTATTTTAATGAATTAGAAGAAGTTATTTTAACTTGTGGTGTATCATCAGCAGGTTGACAGTAACTTTGGACAATGTAGTGGTTAGAGATTTACATTAAAAATGAAAGTGTGCATTGTTTCCAAGCTGTCCCAAGTAGTGTGTGCCGATACAAAGCCCTTATGTTTCTGTCTGGGCAAACTTCAGCACAGAGGGAAGCAGAGTTTTGAAACCGCTCTTCCTGAGAGAGCGGCTGTAGTGCTGGTGGTGACGAGTCATTCTGACCCTGTGACGTCGTCACATCTACAGATACGATTGTCATTTGAGCAGGACACATCGTTCCCACTTTGCTGTTCGTCTTCTTCCTCCTACAAATAAGAGCACTTCTCTGTGTGGTAGATATTCATTCAGTTACTCTTGAGTTTTTTTTGTCATCCCTCTCCCGTCCCATTTGGGGATCCTAATGAACAGTAAACCTACAGCTGCAAGAGCTAAGACAACTCCCAGACTGGGAGGCCCACAGGGGCTGAACTCCTGGGCCAGACCAGAGAGGAGAGGAGCCAGGACTCGACCGACGGCTGTAACTGACTGCCCGGCACCGATCAGAGTCCCACTGGCCTGGACCCCCCCTCTCTGCAGCTCCAGGTCTGTTATGCATGTCCGTCCAATACAGGTGGAAATGGCAAAGAAGGTGGATGTGAGCAGCACCTGTGACACACTGGGAGCTGCGGCGTACAAGAAGATGAGTACAGAGGTGAGAACTGTGGAGTGGAGCAGCAGGGCAGGCATGTTGTTCCCGTACAGCTGTGTGACAGGCCCCACCAGGAACCCAGCCAGGGCCCCTAAGGTGCTGCTGTAGCTGATCAGATAACCCGTCACCTTTGGTTTGAGCGAGAAACGCTCCTCCATCGCCAGAGAGAAGTTGCTGTGGTAAAGCATGATAGCTATAGCCATCAGGAGACGCACCAGGAAGAGGTCCCACATGTCAGAGGAGGCCACCATGTGGATCTTGGAGCCCACGGAGGACAGCTGTCTCCAGGCAGGCCGGAGCAGAGACACCTCCCTCCACCTGAGTCCACCTCGGTGCTTCTCTGATGCTCTGGAGTCCGGCTCAGTCTCTGCTGCCAACACTGGCTGGTGACTATTTACATGAGAGCCATTGCGAACTAACTTAGTGCAGTTGTTGTCATGACAACCTTTACTTGTGTCGTTGTTGGAGTTAGTGTCGTTGCGGTGAATTTGCGCCTCGCTCCATGGCAGCATCCATACGAGCCCTGGGATGATAAACACGTGATGTTAGGTTAATATTTCAGATACTATTAAATCAGTTATTTACCTCCATTTTTCTACCCACCTGCATTAGTGAGGAAGATGACTGCACAGGTAAAGGAGGAGGTATAAAAGCCGCCTTCGTGCTCCGTGAGGTAGCCACCCACCACAGGACCCAGGATGAAGCCAACACTGGAGGCTGCATTGAAGTGTCCCATCACCAGAGGGCGCTCTGACTCAGTCACCAGGTCAGACAGCAGGGCTCTGCAGATGGACAGGGAGTGCTTGAACAGCCCTGAGACAGAAAACAGAATAACAAGCTGACTGATCCTGTCTTTAAGAGGTAAAGGCGGTGGCTTTGTGCACATTATGAGAATGTTGTTATTTAGCACAAATTCTCTTACCATTAGTCATAATTTAATTTAACCCCAAGAGCAAAGAAACAGAGCCCCCGTTTGTTTGTTTTTTGTACAACTTGAATGAGGAGTTAACATCAAAGTGAAAACTATGCAAGTAGCTATGTACCACCATAGTGTATAACTTTATTTAACCAAGAGAAGTGACTTGTAGTAAAGATTTTAAGTAATTTTCAAGTTCATAAGACCATCAAACAAACAATGATCCCAACTGTCTCATTTAGCCTTTCCCAAATTATTGAATTTAACTATTTTACTATTTTTTAATAACTTAAAAAGGCATATTGGTGCATTTAGCAACAAACCAGGGTCAGTCAAGAAAATATGCAAGGGTAAATAAATATTCAGATTTGGATCTATTGTGAAATTATTTAGAGAGGCACTTGGTTTAAGCTGAACAAGCTGTTTAGCAATATTTGATGAACAGTTGAATATATTGTGAAAATACAGATGTATTGACGTCAACAGACCTTTTTTCATAGCAGACATCGTCTGTGTATTCCAATACCCATACTACCATACTGTTTAGTATACCAGAAAAAGATTTAGGTTGCGTCTGAAATTCCATACTAATGTGCTATTTAGTACGCTAAAACAGTATGTGAGATATTTTAGTATGTCCGAAACCTTAGTATGAAACCAATAGTACGAGAATTGTATACTATTTCAAAATATCGAAATACGGTATACAATGCTGGACACTACGGCGGCATAAATATCCCACAATACAATGCGGTAGTGACGACAACATTCCTAACAGACGTTGACGGACAGCTCTGTAACACCAATAATACCTAAATTTAACTGCAAGTATAAGATTTCACTTTCCTAGGCGTAATATTAAATTAATTCAGACTTTGATTCTCACAAACCGTCATTTTGGTCACATGAGGTTGGTACGGGTTACCATGGTTACACATCTTCAACCGGCAAGGAGGCTCTCAGGAAGTGACGACGTAAATTACTGCTCAGTGCATCCGAAAAGATACATACTACTGTTTATTCACACAAAAGGTATGTTGAACGATAGTACACATGTTGAGTGTGTAGTGCATAGCTTGCGATTTTGGACGAAGCCGAAGTATGTCCCAATACATAGTATGGCAAATGCATAATGCCAAAAATACCAACTACATCCGGTCACATTTTGCAGCATGCTTTTCTGGCTATTCTGACTCACAATCCTCTGCGCAGCAAATACAAGAGCAAGAGGGTCAAAGTGCAGCCACAATGTTATGACGAAGTAGTATGTCCCGATTGTATGCATACTGCATGCAACATTATGTACTTTGTAAGGGCAGCTGCAGTGTACGTACTAATAGTAAAAAGAAAAAGTGATTTTGGAATGTAGCATTAGATTTATAGTAGGAAAAGCACAGGTGTGACTAATAACGTTAACAACGCAAAGCTGAATGGAATACAGCCATCATTGATTTGTATTATTTTCACACCTGTGATTTTCCTACTGTGACGTGTCTTCAGTGAAAGAGGCCTGTAGTTTGGGACGTACCCACAGGAATCCGTGCGAGGACGAACAAAGCGATGCTGGTGGACATCCCGAGCAGGCCGTAACCCAGAGCGCTCAGCAGCAGACAGGTCAGCAGAGAGTACCGCCGTCCCACCACATCACTCCAGCTGCCCTGACGATCAAACAAATGACAAACAGAAGTCAAACTGAATTTTTATATTCTGTAAAAGAAGATATTTAGAAGAGAGATTATGGATCTTTGTTTGTACATCTGGACGGGTTGAGTTGAGGCCTAAACTTCAATCCTAATTCCCTGAGCTGGGATTATTAATGACAAATCCCAACACAAGGAGTGCATGGGGAAACTAAAATGAAGCAGAAATCCCACAACACTGAGTTTCCTCTCAACAAAGCAGCTTTTATTAGATTCTCGCCCTGCATCTCTCTCTCTCTGTCACACACACATACCTGATGAAATAATGAAATTAGGACCAATTGAGTTTGCTGTGTTCTGTGTGTAGCCTGGTGGGATTATCATAGAGACCCAGCTGTCTACGCATCCCTACGTTCATCAGGATTCAGCCGGTCTGCACACGGGAACCAACAGATGACTCCTTATCTCTTTAATTTGTCGCATGACCCCTTGAGAATTGAACCAATTTAATGGCCGCAGGAGAAATTTGTGGAAAGCTGAGAATCTTGTGTCAGATGCCATGCTTATTGGAGAGTACTGTGCATTTTTGGAGCAACGGTAATTTCTTAACAGTTTGGACATGGTTTTAAATCATCAAGGCTTTGAGTTCACTGATAAAACATCTCCTCGGCGTCCAGTCAGGGGGTGTCAAAGGGCAAAAAATGAATTTATCTGTTAAAAGAATGATATTTGTAACTAGGAGTAGCTTGTGTGTGTGAATGTGTAGATACTGGGTGTATTGTGCAACCACGACCAACCTAAAACAGACAGTGTTTATTGTTTTCATGGAATACCAGAGATGACGTGGAATGCAACTAACTGTGACCATGCCTTGTCGAGCAGGACAGGCTGGATGGAGAGGTTAGAGATCGAGAAACAAAGTCAATACTTACAACTATTGTGCTTGAGAAGAGCTGTAAGATCCCATATGTTGATCCTGCAACAGTTTCACATTTGTATTAATTCACATTTATGGCAGACACCACGTGTGTTCAGATGCAACAAAAAACAAGACCTACAATTACAATATAGGACAACGAGACATTATCGCTTATTACACTCACTCACACACACACACACAAACACACACACACACTATACAGTAAGTCAAACCTAAATAAAGCATGGGAGCACATTCATTTTCAACATTATATTTACTAGGGCTTTGGGCTGACTTGAATGCTTCGAAGCTTCGACCATTGCCATGGTATTCAACCTCAAAGTCAGTATTCAAATGCTTTGTTTTTTAATTTTTTATAATTAAGCACGTAATGATAATGTATAAATCCCCAAATAGCCCATGAAATAAGGAATAATCCTACAACATTATTCATTATTCAACATTAATTATTATTCGTTATTCTCAGATGGATATCACTGTTTGTTGTGTGTTGAGGCGTGTGTGTACAGTAGTGCTATCCCGGGCACTGAAACGGGGGAGATGGAGACAGACAGATTAACATGTCGGCCTGTTGCGCCGCGCTGCTCCACGAAGCTTTGAATACCTTCGAATATTTCTCACCGAAGCTTCGAAGTCAAAAAAAATATGGTATTCGGGACAGCCCTACTAGGGCTGCAACAACATCATCAATTTACCGATCTATCATTTTCCTACTAATTTATTCATCATTTACTTTGTAAAATGTGAATCACACTTCCTAGAGCCCAAGTTAACACATTCAAATTGCTTCTTTGATCCAACCGACAGTCCACACTATGATGGCCCTGAGGGCTCAACTCACTCAACGTAAGAAAACACATGCAAATGAAAAACTTATTGTTTCTGCACTGATATTTACTGTTGGAAACATATAAGTGCAAATGTTTTGTTAACAGTTATGTGTCCTGATGACAATCATCCTCTTCACAAAAACAAAATACTTTATAAAACTTTATACGATCTGCCCTTCTGACCGCGTTAACTGTGGCGAGCAGATAATTATCTGGTCATAAGACTTTTCAGAGTCAGCTTGCTATCTAATAATGCATGACCCCGGAGTACATCTGCTGTGATGTTACTTAAATAGATTACAACTTACCTACAATACCGGCCACAGTGGGACCTGCTCCAAGGGCTTTCACATGATGGCTCAGCAGCGGGATGATCATGCTCACCCCAAACAGGTCCTAAAGAAAACAAGGAAGTGAAGGAGAAAGGATGCAGGAGTGAGCCCAGAGGTGTCCACCTGCTAACATTTTCAGGGTTTTATCACAACAGAAAAAACTCTGAACAGCGGGATCCACATAAAAACCAGCGTCCAGTATTAAACACAGACAGTTTAAGGATAGTTGCAGCAGAATCTCATTGCTGAGATGAGCGCAGCTCTTGCCAACCTCTTGATTGAAGTCACACAGCAGTTCATACAATGTTCTGACACTACTCGTTACACTAATTGCTTAACTTTCAGTAACATTGCTGATGCCAGCTGTTTATGTCTGCCAAAGAATCTGAACAGGCTGGATTCTTTTACACACCTTTAATCAGATGATTGCTTAGCTATTTTTTTTTTTTTTTACAAATTTAAAGTTAGTTATCTAAAGAATGATTGCAGATCAGCTCTTAAAACAACCTGGATATTTGAATTCTCATCATCTTTAGAATTACATACTGTAGACTTGCTTGTTTATGAACATCTAGCATGGGGGTTTCACCATGTTTTCACCAGTCCACTTTGCAACATGTTTTACTGACAGTGATGCTCTGAAGAGGGAGACACTCAAAGGTGTCACAACAACCTGCCATGTTTTATAACAGCTGCCTTATTTAGTAGCTACACACCTGATTCATTTAGGTTATATTTTAAAATACATACACACACACCAAATGCATTTGTATACATAGATAACATTCATATATATTTATTTAGACTGGCCAGAAAGTATTTTTGATGCATCTTTGTACAATGTGTGTCCTCCATGCTGAGCTTATAGCTACTGGCCTTGCACTTTTTTTGAAATATACAACATTATACTGTATGATACATAATGTCCCTAATTTCTACAGTCAAAAATATTTTGAAACCATGCTTGAAGATTTAATATCTTACTGTATAAGTAGGCTATGACAGGTGAGTGTTTTAGGGGGTCTGTCATTTATAAATCCTGAGAACATGCTTATGGTAAACCCTCATACTTTTAAATTTAAGATAAGATAAGATAAGATAAGATAAGATAAGATGAACCTTTATTAATCCCCGGAGGGAAATTCAGGTGTCAAAGCAGCAACATCAGCAAACAGAGTGAAACACAGGAGAGGTAAAGGTATAGAAAAATTATAAAAACAATAATAGAGATATAAAAGATACAGAGTGAATGGGTGAACATAGTGTTTACAGTCCGTCAACAATAAATAAATAAATGTAATATGTACATATGTGCAGTCTATAAAGTGGTATATAGGATGTATAGTGTAAAGTAAGTGTAAAGTGTGCCAGTGGTTAGAGTTAGCAGACTTTAAACACTTTTAAGACTTTGCTTTGCAAAATTTAAAGCATTAAGTTTCAATTTAAATCACAAATCAATTGTTGTAGGCCAATAGTTTGAACAGGAAGCACATGTCTGATCTCTGAATTGTGAAATATATATATTTGTTTTTACATCATACCTTTGAGTTATGAAAACATGACCTAACAGTTCACTCAGTTAAGCTACTCACCATGAAGCCCACCACATAGATACATTGTATAATCCTCGTCCGTCCTCTTGGTTTCTGGATGAAGCTGCTACATTTCTGGTTGTTCATCCTGCAGCAGTGACAGCTCGGCTGCAGCAGAAGCGGAAGCGCTCATCCGCTCCACTGCAGATGATCCAAACACACAGCACGTCTCCGTCCTGGTGGAGGGCTCCCGGGCAGGGGGGGTGAAGAGAAACTGCTCGGTTTCAATCCGACTGCACTAATGTGGCAGGTGTAAAAAAGGTGGCAGATTTTAAAGAAACATTATACTTTCTGCGATGAAGCCGACTGTTTGAGTCGTGGTTGATATCTCAGGTGTTGAACTGCTGTGTTGTCTGGTCTGACCCCCCCGCGGCTGCTCTGTCAGTTGGTATCGCCCGCTGACGTCACAGAACTAAATTCGTAAGGATCTTTTTTCTTTTTTCTTTTTTGAAGATAATTAATTTACAAACATTAAGGCATTGTAATCAAACTCAATACTTCTGACATACAAGGCTAAACTGGATAGGAAAGATAACTTAAATTATAAAAAATAATATAATAACAAAAATAAAAGAGGGTAGAAAATAATTAAAGGAACAAAAAAAGAAATGCATAAATAAATAAATAAATAATAAGACTGCACTCTTCCATAGTAGCTCTAGGGGTCATCATCATATATGTTCAGTTCTTCATAAGCTCTGAGGAGAGACTTTGCATGTTGTCCTTTCATTAGTCTTAAAGCACTGAGATGATTTGTCCACAAGGTCCCTTTTGAAAACAGAAAATAGGGGTTTCATTTTCCTCCATTTGGATGCATGGATGAAAAAATTTGCCAGCAGTATCAGATTGTTCAATATCAAGTCACTCTTAATGTCTTCATGTTAATACCAAACCAATATTTTCTCTTGTGAGAGGAACAAGTAGTTGGATTTAACATGGATGTATTAAGAGGGATCTAAGAGAACATAAACAGGTGAGCAGATTTTTTATTTTACTTTTTTGAGGGGCTATACATTTTTTTATTATTATTATATTATTATTATTATTTTTCAAATGTATTATTTATAGGACGAATTAATGATCTTCCTCTTTGTTCATCCCTTTTATTATTTGATTTTTCGTTTTTAAAAAACTACAGGTTAAGCATTATTATAATTGTACAATTAAGGACAGCTCAATGAAAAGCATTTGTAGCCCCCTCCACGTTACACACAGAAAATGTACAAACAATATTAAAATATTTTAAATTAGAAAGGAATAAAACAATAAAATACAACAAAGTATACAGAAGCACTAAAGGAAGAAATAAGAAAAAGGAAAACATAACCATATTTACAAGTAGGATATGCAGTATGTATGTATATATATATATATATATATATACAAAAGAATATTTGCAATATCTGCATATATAATGTTGAATATGTTATCAGCACTCTTTTATTCTTGTATACCCGAGGTCACGTGTATTGTTGATGTATATACAATATTTCTATAAATTGTATGGCCAATACCAAGAGATGACTTCTCACTCCCATGATTTATAATATAATGAAAAATTAATAAGCAAATACAAAAAAAGAAAACAAACAAATGAGTAAATATACAAAAATACACAAAAAACAGCAGGTGCTTGCCTTTTTCTCATTAACTAGTATAGTATCACTATTAGAAAAGCTCTTCATAACTCATATAGTTCACATATTGATTTTACATAAACTAATAAAATGAATATATATCTTATTTAGTTTTCAGCTGTAACATGCAGACTGACTGAGATTAGTTACTTTTCCACCACCTGCTGGACAAACTGTAGCATCCAACACATTATAAACAGCGCACTGCAAATCATTTAAGGAGGATTTTACAGTAGTTTACATGGCTACAGTGCTGCCATAGACTATATGTCTGTTTTAAGGCTTACAGTATAAAACATTACTATTTAAGTGATTGCAGTACTTTACTGTAATTTATGAAGTATTTAAACTAGCACTAGTACAATCACTACCACAACTACTCTAGTTTACTGTGTTTACAACAATGTTTGAGTACTCGATGATGAACGTGATACAGTTAAAACTAAACTGCATTTTTTACTATAATTAATATTGTAATGATGAAAATCACCCAATCACAAGGATCCAATGATTCAGGAAATGATACATAACTATTATTTCATAATTATAGGCTATTATCTCTAGAATACACAGAGTCTGATGATTAGTCCAGTTCTGGCATGTCATGTTCAGAGCTGTAATGATGCTAAAGATTATATAGTTTAAGCAAGAACTTGTAAGTGTGTCACGGACACGTTGAAGAGCTCAAGCAACCTCTTTGTTAGAACAACTCAAAACTGGGCCTGTGTGAACAAGATGACCTTTAATTAAAATAAAAAAAAAATGCATTCTTTTAAGACATAAATAAAAGTCATACAGTAAGACTAGAATTGAAATAAGCTCCTGCCTTTAATTTTAAAGGGTGAATCTTTGTGAGCTGAAAACAGCAATCTTTATCACTCACACTGTTTACCACATTGAACTGCAACATATTTGTCACTCTGTGTAGTCCTGTTGTGTTGCATGCTCAGTGAAAAACTCAACAGGATTAAATCTTTTATTTTACATTACATATTATATCTATAAGGCTAAAAATCCAATCAATCTGAGTAACATATAACATAAAAAAAAGATGACACACTACAGAGCAGTGGATGTGGGTGGAGTGCTTCTGGCTGAGGATGGCCTGGGTCACATCAGTGTGCAAATTGTTCCGGTGTCTATATGTAGGCTCACTGCTAAATGTGCCTCTGAGATGCTAATAAACCAGCGTTTCCCCTCAACTCACACTGACTGTTACTAACCACAACACCAGATTTTAAACCTGTTATATTTACAGTTGAACATTTATTGATGGACGGCTAATAAATAACTGCTATTTATGTGACTAAATTGCCTCACAGTAATAGCTAAATGGCCGAATGGCTTTTGTTGTCAAGACCATAAAAGTATTAAAGTGACTTTTTAAACTGACTTAATTTACAGTTTAAATATGTTTTTTGTGTATTCTGTATCCAGTATTTTAAAATGTAGTATTGTTGTTTTTGTGTTATTCATGTGATTCTCTTTCTGAGAAATACTTCTTATGTGTGTAATTTTTTTTTTTAAACATTAGTATTATTTCTATAATGACTGACTTAACGGTTTATAAAGCTAAATTTGTTAATTATCTGTGTTCTTGGAGTGATAAAACTGAAACTACCCACTAAGTAAGGGTGCATTTACAGTAATTTTCATCACCCCAATTTACAGGAAATGATACTGGTGAGTGTGTGTGTGTGTGTGTGTGTGTTTACATGTATGTTGTCCCTGTGGGGCAGCAGCTTTGGGCAGGGTGTTGTGGGATACTTTACTCTTCTTCTGTCCTTTCAGTCTCACCCTGCCCTGACATTCCCGTGCAGACGGTGGGTGTCCAGTTGGCACCGGTTATTTCTGAATTGATCCCCACCCTTAACTCTCTCCAACTGCTTCACACACTCAGCCCCGCAGTGGAGTGGAGCAGTCAGACCCCCAAAATAGCCCAGGGTGTGTGTGGGGAGGGGGACCCTAGCAGGGTCCAGAGGAGTCATGTGCTCAAACTTGTCCTCCCATAACACAGACAGAGGGACAGGAGAGCAACAACATAAACCAGTTGGAACACACCAGTGGATGTACTGTACAAGGAGGGACTGTTTCTGCCTCTGCTTGTCACATGCACTCACTGTAGTTGGAGGTGAAAGTCAGACTGAGCCTGGGCATCCAGTAGCCGAGTGGCCGGCAAATCCAGGACCATGAAGCTTAGCGTGGCGTTGTTTTTTGCAGGGCTCTTCGGGGCGTTGGCAGCTGTGTTCACCCTCCTCTCGTTTGGAACTGATTACTGGCTGCTGGCCTCAGAGAGTTGCCTGCCGAACCCTGCTGGATCTGTTGGCCCGGGTGGTGTGACCTTAGAGGTGGGTGTTGGACTTCAAACAGCAGCAGATCAAGGAAGAAGATCAGTAATCATTTCTTGTCTTAAATATTAGTTAACATGCATTTTTAAGTTTAAAAATGTTCACATTTGTAACCCCAGGAACTGAAATTAGGTCAACCATTGTAAGGCCACAGATAGTATTTATATTATCTTGTTTAGTATTTAAGCTTTAAATTGTGTATTGTGAAGTTGCACTCCATACTAAAACATATATGGTCTAATGGTAGATCTTTAAACTAGAGTCAAAGTCACTTCTTCTATTTCAGCAACTGTGATCAGTTGCTCCAATCATTCTGTCAGTAGAGGAACTGCAGGGTGGAGAGGCATCCCTGTAGGACCTCTTCATGTAATCAGACACTGTCTGATGTAGTGTGTGTGCAGCTGCAGTGATTGAGACATAGCTTGTGTCCCTCTGATAGAGATACAAATACCAGTAGTCCCATATGGTACTGTATAAGATATCACTGACTAGAACATACCTAGCTTTTCATAGTGGGCACTGAAACTGGAATTGAGACATGATATCACCACACTAAAACCAAAGTGGTAGCACGTAGTGTTGTAGTTGTAATCATACCATTTATTAAGTGATTTCCCCTTAAATTATGTTGTTCAAATATTTTTTGAGGCCTGAAGTGCTAAAACTATTAAATATTTCACAAAAAAAAGGAATGACATGTGTCAGAAAAAAGAAAAAAGAAATATGTTTGCGATTCACTTCAATCCGTTTAATCGTCTTGTGACCCCCTCAGGTTCTTGACCCCCTGGTTTGGGGGCCACTGTCCTTGTTCAACAAGACTGATTTCAAAATAAAATACACTCTGAATAGATTAACCATGACTGATGAAAGTGGAAGGTCTAACTTCATCACAGCCGGCAATTTAGGATTTTTCCTCACGTGCAAAAATAGTGACCCCCCAGTGATGAGCGTTTCCTGAATGGGAACACCCTTGGCCTGCACGCTCGCTCGGCACCAAACCAAACCGGCATGAGGTTAGAGGTGCTTGCTCAGCTCAACCCTTGACCTGACTAAAGCAGCTGCTCTGTGCTACTGTGGTAATACACTGTACACCTGCCTCAAATTATCTGGTGACAGCGCTCACGCTTACTTACATCAGAACATAACATGGAGTTCATCCATAGTTATACATTCACAAACCCTATTCTGCAGACTTTTGAAAGTCAGAATGTATTTAGGGTATCTGTGGCTGTTGCAAGACTGTAATAGGCCTTTTCACACAGGTGTAATCAATAACATTAATTATGGCCCTGTTCCATTTAGGGGGGTCAGGGCCCTGATACTGTGCATGCTGGCTCACTGGAATGGCTGTGACACTAAATAGAACAGGACCCTAATTCATTTGATCAATTACACCTGTGTTTACCCTGCTATGACATCTCAAAATGCCTACCTGTCTGTGCACTCATTGCGCGTCACCTGAGTCTTCCACAAGCTGTTAGCTTGACAGCTGTGAGTACTAACAATAGAGTGCTCCAGGGATGACGTATTTTCGTAGGCCAACCAGGAAGTTAGCATTGCCCTGGGTTCCCTTGACAAAAAGTCAATGGGATTTGTCCATTGGGTTTTGGATTATTGCAGAAAATAAGCTCTGTGGCAAACAAACATTTATGATACTTACGCATTTTGTTCAGCAAGTTAATCTCCACAAATGAACACCACTTTTTTGATATTTGAAGTGTGAATGCAATCAGCAGAAGTAAAAAGCTAATGTTAGGCTTTAAACGAACTGGACCACGGTCGCATCAGCGTGAGTATACACAACGAGGCTGTAAAGGCGGACGAGTCGGTGTGATGACGTTTAGTAGTCTCATTTAACCACCACTTGTTAGCAACCGCTTTATTAAAGACACATAAAGGCTTCAAAATTCACGAGAAGGGTATTTATTGATGCATTTTATGTGGAACAAAACTTTGAAGTATCTTCAGCTTGTGTTAACCACAGACCTTATTTCAGGCTTCTAACTAAAACTCATTGACTTCCAGATGAGGGAACCGGAAGTACTAAAATGCTAACTCATTTCCGGGTTTTAGGACTCATTCCTGTAACTCTCTATAGCCAAGTTTGTTGTTTATGTTCATAATAATAATTTTGGGGTAGTGGCTTTGGAGGGAGGCCTGAAGGGACGGACTGTCAGTGTTGCCGACTTGGCGACTTTCTCGCTACATTTAGTGACTTTTGGAGCTATAGTACTGCTAGCTACTTTCACTGGAAAAGAGCTGGCAACACTGGGCTGGGCTTTTCGGTTGAATCATTTTTAAAATCTAGTGTACTCTTGCTAGTTTCTCAGCATTACCAGCCCTAGCTTAAAGTAATAAATCATTATTGTATCTCTTACTCCTTCTTTCAGCGTGGAGATGTGGTGATGCAGGAGGGCACTAGTAATGTCACTAGTGCTGTGGTGGTGCAGGAGGGCACTGGTGATGTCACTAGTGGCGTGACGGTGCAGGAGGGTTATGTCACTCTATACCATGAGGGTTTCTTCTGGAGGTGTTCGTTTGGAGGCAACGTGGGTGATGACGACCTGATGTGGAAGCTCTGGTTCAGTAAGTGACACATGGATGATGTTATTCCATTAGTCAACCCTCGTGTTTTGTTGCCTTTGGCTTAACTTTCTCATTGTTTCCACTGTTTTATATCTAAGACTGATGAGAATAATTGCAAAATCAACTTTAAATATATATACTGCATATATATAATTATTAATTATTTTCTTCTGACCTTATCAAAACCCAATATGAAGAAATAAGATACACGTATTGAAATGGTAACACTGTGCTACAAACTGTGCTTGCACATGTGATTAAGGCAGAGTAAGGAAATGACCATAGATCATTATTATTGTATTATTAGGAAACATTTAGTTTTATGAGTTATATGGGATATGCATGAACAAATATATATTCTGTTTTTTTCCAAAAAGTCATTAACAGACAAAGAAATGTAGGCCACCTTATGTTATCCTACATTGTGATGTGACAAATAATTGGAATCAAATATCTAATTTCCTGTTAGAAATATTATTAACAAACTGTTAGAAAACTCCAGTAACAGGAATCCAAATAGAGTAATTTGGCATTTGAGAGGGGTATTACTGTAATAAAAGTACCAATCACAGATAAAGAGCAGATAAGCAGAGAGCAGATCCATTGTATTTAATCATTAAATTCCTCTTAAATTGTCCTTTTCTCTGTCCTCTGAAGCCGATGAGCGCAGGAAACCTCTCTCCTCCAGCGTAATGCTTCCCCAGAGTCACACAGCATCACTATGCAGAATAAATATCACTTTTTGATCTGCTATTCTGTCTATAAAACTTATATGACATCATAATGGTAGAAACCCTCTCATGTGACTGTTTTAGAGGCCGCGCCATGTGATGTTATTCTGGTCATTTGTCAGGTGATTGTGCGTCGTCTATTTTCTGATGGGGACTTTGAATGGTGAGTCATTGTCAGAAAAAGCCTCCGGCACGGAAAGGACCTTGTGAGGGTCTGTGGAATTTCACATGGTGGAAGAGAAGAGAGAAGAGAGTAGGAAAGATCATTAAAACATGAAAAAGCAGAGAATAATCATAACTTTTTGACACTCTGTTGTAAAACTGAGTTAATCCCAATCCACTAGAGTATGTAAATTTATATAAGTGATATCCTCTAATTGCCAACTGTTTGTTTATTTGTAAGATTAAGTCTAATTTATCTTCTGTGTTGTTTTATTCTTTCTCTCTCCAGCAAATCAGCCTCACTCCAAAGTGTGCATGCACGCCTACCTCTTCCCATTCCCTGTGTCTCATCAGACCCACAATGCCACAGAGTATGATTCAGCCATAAGTAAGTGTTTGTTTATTTATTTAGATTTGCCTCTTTGCACAGATTGATATTGAGATTGAACATGTCTGTTCTCCAGTCTACAGAGGCTTCTGGAGCATCTTTATGCTCATCGGCGTGGCAGCTGTAGTGCTCGGTGGGTTCTTCATCATCTGTGCTGCTCCGTTCGCCAGCCATCGCTTGTATAAAGCAGGGGGTGGCCTCTTCCTGGCATCTGGTGAGGTTTTGCAATGGTTAAATCCAATGGCGGAAAGTAGTTATCTCCCTTTTTATGATACTTTTTACTTTTAGCAAGTTACCAGTAACTTTTCAAATTAAGATTTTACATTAAAAACATATAATGGGTTTATCAAATACAATCCGTTGCATTGTTAAATATGAAACCAGTGGTTTCTTATCCATTATGACCCTTTACAAAACGGCAGTGTCTGCTTGGTTGGGGCCCTTTGTCACATTTCAAGTATTTATGAAAAGAGACATTTCCCCTCTAGACTTCTTTAATTCAAATAACAGTTTGAGGCCCAAAGAAGTAAAACAATCCAATATTTCATAGAAAAGCTAAAATTTGAGAGTATTCCAAAACATGGCTTCACATTTGTGTGGCAGAAGAACTTCATCTCACAACCCGTCAGATTTATCTTGTGACCCTTTGGAGGGGGCGAGACTACTAGTTTGGAAACCTCGTGGACTAACCTCCCTAACTGTATATAAAGTAGCTAAAACTAGCCAAACCTCAACCAGCAACAGTAAACTCTGCTTAGCCATTGATGCAAGAGTATTAATGTGTATTATAATGTCAAATATAATGATATATCACTCATAGGGGCCATGTTTGTGCAGAACAAGTACTTTTACTTTTGATACTTTCATTGTATTTAGCTGATAATACTTCTGTACATTTACGTAAGTATCATTTTCAGGACTTTTACTTGTAATGGCCTACTACATAAAGGATCTGAGTACTTCTCCCACCACTGGTTAAATATTTATTTCTATCCCCTGTTTTGGATCCATTGGTTTATATAAAAAGTGTGTGAGTGAGTTTCAGTCATCATCAATCATCATCTCTTTGCCTCTGCTGCCCTTCTCTGCACCAGGTCTCTTCCTGCTGTGTGTGGTGGTGATGTACGTACTGTGGGTGCAGGTGTTGGGTGTGGTAGATGCCTACGTAGACCACCAGCGCTCTACGATGTGTCCAGGCTTCCAGCTGTCCCTCAGCTATGGTCTGTCCTTCATGTTTGCCCCCATCGGCATCTTCTTCTGCCTCCTGTCCGGCCTTCTTTTCCTCCTCGTTGGCCGAACCATCCAGATCCATTGCCAATGATTTCAACCAGCAGCAGGTTAGAGGAAGAGTGGGGGCTTGAGATGGTTGGAGTGTTTTTTTTCTAACCACCAGACCTTTGACATTTTCCCCATTTTGTCTGCCAAGTAAAAAGCAGGACTCTGTAGATACTATATGGAAGCTCTGCGGTATAAATGATCTGATGGTCTTGAACCCTTTGTTCCAGGATAAAAACATTGCAACCATTGTCAAGTTCAGAAATGGCATCATAATCACTCCAGCCTCAACGTTACAGTACACACAGTTCTGTGCTATTCTCAACATGCCTGATCACTGACAGTATAAATACCTGTGGTACATAACACTTTAGTTAAAATCTTGCGGGTTGATGGTTGTGAAGGTTATGAGTGTATGTTCATGACATTCAAAAATCAAATGTTGATCAGGAAAAGTGTTGTCAGATGAAGCATTTCTTTCTTGGCTTAAGATTATGCTGAAGAGGTACAAAAAAGACTGTTCCCTGGTTGAACAAGTTAATCTAATATATATTTTGCTTTGTATAGTGTTTAAAAAAAAAAAAGGAATCTAAAAAAACTGCAGAGTGAACAGCTTATACAGTAAGTTGACATGATATTTTTTTATATTCTGTATATACAGTAATGGGAGTCAGTGTTGTTGTAAAGAACACCTGGCCAGCAGCTTTTTCTGCAGTTCATTTAAAGGGTAAGGATGACGATATTCTACATTTTTGTTATTGTCCACAAATCCTGTGAAAAGACCAAAACCAAGCCCATTAATTTATACTGAAGAAGTAATATTTAAAAACAAATCACAAATATAAACAAAAAAATTCTAAATAAGTTCCTGAAGCAGCTGGGCAAAGTAGTTTTTAGCCAATGCTACTCAAACAGGAGTAAATAGTGCATGTGTTGGGGGTTACTTTTAGCTGCAGTCTGATACACATTTCATATTCTGGTGAGTATTTACTACAGCAGGACAGCGTATGTGTATCAACTCAGTATTAGTCTCGCATAGCCAGACCTATCTGCTCAGCAATGTGTCAGCGCTAAAGAAAGTTCTGGCTCCCCACCGTGTTTTGTGTCCCATCCATCGCCCCGACCTCCACCCCATATGGAGTTATACGCTGTCCTATAATACATCACCTCACTTCCGCTTTTGCTCCTGTCATAATCACTATGGTCGCTAGATGTCGTTGTTTTCTCCTTTTATTCCTTCTTCCAGTGATCGACCATATTAATAGCTGACAAAACCTACTATTTGGTGTAGCAGGGCCCTACTGACCCACATCTATGAGCCTTATAACGCACATTTAACAGTCTAATTGGCTGATCATTCTGCTATAGGGAAAAAAACGCTCCGGCTTTTTTCTTTAAACCAATCACAATCGTCTTGGGCGGCGCTGCGGATGCGGAAGATGCCGGCTGACGTTGGCGACCAGTGGCAGGCTTATACCCACAGTCTACATCTGGTGAATCAGACTAACTATATGTATACAAAGCCTATATGTTCATCGTGATAAAAGAACATGTCACCATTAAAGTTTTTTTGGGGGAAGTTTTTCCTTATCCGAAGCGAGGGTCAAAGGACAGATTGTAAAGCCCCTTGAGTCAAATTATTGATATGTGATATTGGGCTATAACAGTGTGGCTCATTGATGGATATGGAGCTTTATGACACAGAGGAATAATTTAACAGACTTTGGCTACACACATAAGATTTGTTGATAGGGTCAATTTATTGTTGGTTTTGGTCGTCTTTTGACCTAAGAAAAATTGTAGAATATAACCAGACTTATCCTGTAATATAATAAAATATTAATATTTAACTGTGTGTATCATGCTTCTTTTTTTTTGCCTTTTCTGCAACATTACTTTACTATTTCTGTATATAGCCTGAAACTGTGCTGTTATTTTGTAATAATTATTGTTATTATTATTTTCTTTTACTGTTTGACCAGTTTCTTGGTTCAGCACAGTTTATTCTTTATAAAGTTTATAAATGGAGCTTGAAGCATGATTTATTTTTTATGTTGAGTTCATGTAACTGTTTTATGTTTATGTTGTTGAGTTTTTGTCATCCGGTTCTTCTATGATGTTAAGTGTGTTGTGAGATTCTGACATATTACGTCATATCTGTCTAAACAAATGTTTTTTTCTCTGTTATCTGTGTGCCAATAAAATGACGAGGCGAAGGCAAGCTTTGATCTCTAAAAATAATCATTTTGTTATCTAACTATATAAAGCAAAGAATCTCTGTCTGTCTGCATAGCCAGGCTATGTGGGTATGGCCTTCGCATATCTCGAGAACCGCTCATTCAATCTACTGCACACTTGGTGGGTGTGTTGCTGGGGACCCAAGGATGTGCTTTGTCAGATTTGGTGCAACTTGGACAAATGTTACATTCAATATTAATAGAGTGGTGCAGGGATGACGTATTTTTGTGGACCTACCCGGAAGTTAAAATCACACTGGTTCTCTCAACAAAAAGCCAATGGGATTTTTTTCCATTGGATTTTGGATTATTGCAGAAAATAAGCTCTGTGGCAAACAAACATTTATGATACTTACATGTTTTATTCCGTAAAGTAATCTCCACAAATGAACACTACTTTGATCATTTTTGCGGTTTGAATGCAATCGCCAGAAGTAAAAAGCTAACGTTAGGCTAAAAAATAACTACAACACGGTTGCATGAGCGCGAGTATACACAACGAGGCTGTAAAGGCGGACGTGTCGGCGTGATGATGTTTGTAGTCTCATTTAGCCACATATAAAAGCTTTAAAATTCTGGAGTGGCCTATTTACTGACGTGTTTTATATCGTAGAACAAACGTTAAAATCTCTTAAGCTTGAGTTAACCAAAGACCTTATTTCTGACATCTAAGTAAAAAACGATTCAAACTGACTCAAAGAACGTATTGCTAAGAAGTGAAAGTCAATTGTTTGTTCCATTGCAAAATCAGCACCCAGCAGCCAAGGCCTATGGAAAGGAGGCTGGGTCACGCATCATATCTCCAGGGTATAACACATGCGCAGTAAAATCTCGTCTGCACTCGCCGAAATTGAGCCAATCGCAACGCACGACCGCAGCTTAAGTTACATTGCGCATGTGTTATACCCCACACCCCAAGACCCATGTCCGCCCGTGACCCAGCCTCCTTTTCAAAGGCCTTGCCAGCATCAAAGCTGCGCTTCCGCCATTTTGGACTGAAAGCGACTATCGGATGCCAGTAAAACATCCGCCTACAAAGTCCCGTACAAAACCCAAATTATTTCTGATCTGATGTCATATTCTACCGAAATGGCCTGTGATGAACAATAAAATATTATAAATATAATAAGCGTTTCAGTCCAAAATGGCGGCAGTGGCTGTTGTCTAAAAAACACTGGAGTTTCGTCTCTGCTTCTATCATCTTTGACTGACTTCCAGTTTTAGGATTCATTGGTTTTCCTGCAACACTCTATAAACAATAGAATAAACAAGCGAACAGTGCTGCTCACCACTCCAGTCCAGCTGGGGGCGGTAATGCACCTCTAAGATGGTTTGCCAACTGCCAATAAACATGAAGTTTAAGGAGGAAGAAGAAGAAGAAGAAGATGAAGATGACGACCGACGACGCAAACAGCACTAGCATCTGAGTTTCAGGTGCTCTGCAGACCAGTCAAGTCCAGCATGTTGCCTGCTGCTGGCCTTTACAGACTGCTGCTCTGCAGTTAACTGTTGCTGCTGGACACCAGAGTGTATTTCACAGGTGTGACCGTGAGTAAACTGCATTTTATGTTTTTTCCTGACTGTATTTCCCCAGTGTAAGACTTGATACTAACTTTAATACATAAATAACATTACCTCCACTAACTAAATCCATGCTCTAGGCCAGGGGTCAGCAACCTTTACAATCAAAAGAGACATTTTAATCAAAATAAAAAATAAAAATCTGGAGTTGCAAATCATTCGAGCATTGTGATGAAGGTAACACAGTTTATAGTCTAATAACTTAATGAGAAAAAAGGTCGTAATATAACTAGAATAAAGTCATAACTTTACGAGGGAAAAAAATCGTAATATTACGAGAATAAAATTATAACTTAACGAGAAAAAAATTGTAATATAAGGAGAATAAAGTCATAACTTTACGAGAAAAGAAGAAAATAACACGTAAAATTACTACTTTATAATATTATGACTTTATTCCCATAATATTAAGACTTTTTTTCTCGTAAACCTATGATTTTATTCTCGTAATAAGACTTTATTCTCGAAATCTCAGATTATTTTTTTTTCCTCAATGTGGCCCTAATACTATGTCGTACCGTCGTACCAAAGACCTACAACAATGATAAATAAAAATTAAAATGTAAACAAAAAACAGTTTTTAAAAAATCCACAGGGAGCCACTGGAGAGGGGCTAAAGAGCCACATGTTGCTGACCCATGCTCTAGGCAGTGGTTATGTCAAAGCTAGCGACTAATATGCCTATTTGGAAATTTACCTACGCTAAGTGTCGCTATTTCAAAGTGTGTTTCTGACCTCGAATAACGCTGAGACCTGAGAGTGTTTTTCAGGGGCGGATTTAGTGATTTTGGGGCCCCAAGGGAAAACACCGTCTTGCCTTCTTTTCACCCTCACTAACTGGGAATATTGGTATTGGCAGTGGTAGGAGAAGAACTCAAAAATGTTTCTATATTAAAACTTTTAATACTGCACAGTAATAGTGCTGCATTCAAATGTTTACTTAAAGTGAAGAGTGAAAGAGAGGTATTATCAGCACAATGTACTTAAAGGTACTTAATGTCTGTTCAAGGTGGTGGTGAACATTCAATTGTGAGATGATGCTGGATAGTTTAAGGAATAATAATGCATCCTATTTATATATTGTCATGTTTTGTGAGTCAAATCTGAATCTGCAACGTAACCAGTAACATTTCTCTGTCAGGTAAATGTAGTAGTACAATGTTTTCCTCTGAAGTAGAAGTACACAGTAAGTAGTATACAGTTGCGTTGCATATTGTGTACATGTGTTGGGGACCTTTTATAAGTTATTTTGGGGTACAATGAGTTAGAATAGTAACATAATTAAATATTTTTCATATCTAAACATCATAATAAATTTAGCTGATCAGGCCCAGGTTGCCTATGTTGCCAAACTGTAAAGTCTGCTCCTGGTATTTTTTCCATGAACCATTGGTTGCTTTTCAAATCGCATACTTTTTCTTTTTACTATTAGTACGTACTGCAGCTGCCCTTACAAAGTACATACTGTTGCATGCAGTATGCATACAAATGGGACATACTACTTTGACATAACATTGCGCCTTAAACTTTGACCCTCTAGTTCAGAGGATTGTGGGTCAGAATAGCCAGAAAAGCCTGCTGGCTTGCATACTGCAAAATGCGACCAGATGTAGTAGGATATCCTGGTATTTTTGGCACACGACATACTGTGTATTGGGTCATACTAAATCTTTTTTCTGGCATACTAAATAGTATGATGGGTTTTGGAACGCACAGAGAGTGTATTTCACCGGTGTTTCTTACACAGTGGTTGCGACTTGGGTGTGTGATGCAACTGTGTCATGGCAGGTGTATTGCTGAGAACCCAAGGAAGCGCAGTGAGTGTGAAGTTGTTTGGATGAGCGACAACACCTCAGGCCAAGCTTTCAGCACCCCACTAGTTGTAACAAAGTCAAAGAAATGTGAGAGGATGTGCGCTCTTGAGTCCAGGCTTCAGGTGCGTGTAGCCAAAATCAACAGTCCCATTTCATAAAAAAATTGCCTGCGCACTGATAAAAAAATAGAAGAGTCTCTTAAGATCGTAAAATAATCAATTTATTCTATGTGCAAAAGGTGATAATATGAAATAATGTGACAATTTACAGACCATGTAATTCTAGAGACATAATACGTTGTCAGACTAACAGCTTTGACCAATCAGGGGGACACCTTTTACACATGGAATAAATTGATTCTTGCAGGCAATTTTCCAATGAAATGGGATAATTGTAACAAAGGTCTGCAAAAATACTAAACCTTCAACTAAAACACCACAAGAGGGCACTGCTGTCTCACTTGAGTTACACATCAACCTAGACCCTGAGAGGCGGAAATCCTATTTTGATTATCTGGAGTCTATGTGGAGTGTATGTGGCGTTATGCATTTAATCACAACTTCAGAGGTAGGATGTGTAGATGAAAGAATTCACACCTTGGCTGACAGACGGATGGTAATTTCACTCATGAATGGAGCATTTGATCAGGATCTGAATGGACTCCTGTGTCGATTCTCATGCGTCTGTATCAACTCTGAGCCTTTCGAGCTTTATAATATGCTTATCATACATAGGGAAATGCATCTGCGGTTTGCCTCAGAATGCAGGAGGGAGCGACACAATGTAAGGCATTGATTACTTTGTGAGATTGACTATACCTTTACAGAAGACAGATTCACACTTCCAAATTCCTGGAATTTCAAATTTCTGTCCGCACTCTGAGAGAGAAGCGCCATCAAACTTCAGCTCAGCCGTATGAGAAGCTGCACCGAGGTGAACCACTGCAGGTCACAAGACGAGGCCACAGAGGTTGGCAGATACTAATATATTGTGAGATAAGATCACAGGATTTGTCCTGTGTTAGGCTGGAGTGGCCCTTTCATCCAAGTCTCCCTGAGGAAAGAGATGTCTTATCTGGTGGACTTCCTGGTTTAAATGAAATCATAATAAGATAAAAAAAAATATTTAATCATTTCTCAATCCATATCCAAGTGAGAGTGAGAGAGAGGAAGAGAGAGAGAGAGAGAGAGGTTTAATGCAGGTGTGGCGCAGGCTGCCTCCAGAAGAAGCCGGGCCTTGCAGTCAGTAATGTCATCAGACTCCCAGCTGAATTCAGCACTGTTCTGCATGATTGCCCATGATAATTGTGTGTTGATAGGGAGCGCCCGAGATGGAGTATAATTTCCACTGAGAGATTCCTAAACAAATACCTGTGCTCAGCAGAGGGATGGAGTGCAGCAGGAGGTGAGGAGGAGAATAGCGGATGAGGGGAGATAGAGGATGAGAGGGTAACACTTCCAGAGGAGGAAGAGGAGGAGGAGAAGGAGGAGGAGGAGGGGGACAGGAAGCAGCGGTCTCACTGCAGGTCCTTGTAGTCTGTTCATAATGCAACCAAAGCGAGCTCATGCAAGAACTTAAAAAAATAAGAAGGAAAATCTCTGCACCTTTATAGATAGACTAAAAAAGATTATTCAGACAGCAATAAATGCCATAATATTAGTGACATGTGTGAAGACCATCTGGGAATAGAATAAAATAGAACAGAACAGACAATAACACAACACAACCTATGAGTTTACAGTAATACTAAAAAACTAATATTAACATTTATTTGTGTTGCACTTTTCAAACCAAAGACCCCCTTTACACCTGGCATTAAAATGCGTCTCGTATCCAGATTGTATCTAGATTAGGGCTGTCTATCTATTAAAATATTTAATCGCGATTAATCACATGATTGTCCATAGTTAATAATTAATCGCAAATTAATCACACATTTTTTATCCGTTCAAAATGTACCTTAAAGGGAGATTTGTCAAGTATTTAATACTCTTATCAACATGGGAGTGGGCAAATATGCTGCTTCAAGAAAATGTATGTACTGTATATATTCATTATATGTCAACAGTGACAAATATTGTCCAGAAACCCTCACAGGTACTGCATTTAGCATACAAAATATGTTCAAATCATAACATGGCAAACTCAAGCCCAACAGGCAACAACAGCTGTCAGTGTGTCAGTGTGTTGACTTAACTATGACTTGCCCCAAACTGCATGTGATTATCATAAAGTGGGCATGTCTGTAAAGGGGAGACTCGTGGGTACCCATAGAACCCATTTACATTCACATATCTTGAGGTCAGAGGTCAAGGGACCCCTTTGAAAATGGCCATGACAGTTTTTCCTTGACAAAAATTAGTGCAAGTTTATCTAACCTCCTTCCCGACGAGCTAGTATGACATAGTTGGTACCAATGGATTAGTTTTTCTAGTAGGAATGGATAGGTTTTTTTTTATAGTTTCAAATGATACCAGTATTTTCACTAAACAGAGCCCGCTACAACCTCCGAAAGATCGATTGCATTAATGTGTTAAAGATATTAGTGGCGTTAAAATGATTTCGCATAATGTGTTATTATTGCATTTTCTTTGACAGCCTTAATCTAGATATGATTTTACCTGATTACATTTACACCTGGTATCAATATGTGTCTCAGTGTCCACAGTTAGATCCAATTGCTCTGTCTGAAAGGGCTGAGAAGAAGCCTCTGGAAGCTGCACTACGCACAGGCTTGCAGTTGGACACTGCTGGAGAGGCGTTGTGTAATGCGTGGACACATCAGCCTCAAAACGCCGCCGTTTAGGGGAGAGGGCCCGCAAACATGACTTTGAGGTAGACTCGCACACACAGAGGGACGAGGAGTCCTGAGGATCACTAAGAACACGCTGTAGGTTGAACCCTGCAGCTTTGAATATTCACCGTTGATTCCTACCAAAGCTCCGGAGCCCAAAAAGTGGTACTCAGGACAGACGTATTTCTGCCCACGTATTTTAGTAGGTGGATTGAAAACACATTTGCATTTACACTTGTGTTCAATGTGGTCACAATGCATCCCTGACCACCTCTGTAAAAGGTTTGGCCAATCGGATCACGATGCGTCCCACATTTACACCTTCACTTTTTATGTGGTCAAGCACTATCTGATTTCAATTCGTTCACCCAAAACACATTTTAATGCAAGATGTAAAGAGGCTAAAAGTTACACGGAAATAGTGCTTCATGTAAAAACAGAAAAAAAACATGCTGAAATGATGCAATAACAAAAATTACTGTAATTTAACAATACAAATAAGAAGTTAAAGATTCCCTCCAGACATGTTTTAAGACACAACAAATACTTTTCAACAATAATTGGTGTCTAATATGTTTTTTCTACAAAAAAGTTCAATTAGCCCCATTCAAAAAAATCCAGAATCTATGAATATGCAAATATTGTTCATTTCAAAAGTCTAGCTGTTGGACACAAAATGTCTTCTACTTCACTGAAAAGTCCATTCTCAGTATATGTGAGCTGGAGGTTCAAGTTTCCACATCACACTTGTATAAGTTGCATATTGAACCACGATTGGCTTCCAAAAAAGTTGTGATGTCACAAAAAAATCATGTTCGCATGCACACGTGTTAAACAGATGAATATGAAAACAGCCTTCTAGTGTCAAACTGCACTAACATCATTCTGCACAGTGAAGATCAAACATCCAACAATAAGCAAAACACATTTTTTTGAGTGGGGGTCTTTCAAATTGACAGGGTGCAAAAAGACTAATGCAGAAAAACAAGTTCATAAAAAGTAGTTTATATTAGAGATTTAGAGGAAGTCACTGAGGTAACAAGACGCAATTTCAACAGACTGTTCCAGAGTTTGGGTTAAATTTACTGTTTTTTACAATCGCAAACTCAAAACTCTCAACACAATTAACACAACATTGGTCTGTTTTGGACCATACCATTAACACAATTTGTGTTGTTTTCTCAGAATATGCAGTTAATTAACACATGCTTAAATTTTCTTTACATACAAACTTACCCAATACCAAAATTGTGGATCTTTCTTGTCTTATTTACAAATGCTTGTACACAACATGCCAGAAATGAAAACCTAATGTTTAAAACCTTAAATATAGTATAGAGCCTCTACTTCTGCAACAACAGCAGCTCAATTTGAAGCATTTTTGAATGAAGAGATCATTGAAACATTGAGAAATGATTTACTGTACATTGTGTAAAATAGATCAACTACAGCTGTTTCCAATCTCCATAGGAGACATAGCCAGGTGGTGAAGTTCTTTCAATTACACGGACGTACATGTACAATAAAAAGGAGACTTTTTAAAATTGATTTTGTTCAATGTGGACACAGAACAACACAGAACAGCAGAGAGAGAATAAATAATGTCTGGAATAGCGAGAGGAGTAGCTGGACATGTGGCCCAATGCTGAAGATCGTATGGATTAGAACAGGACTGTGGCATTTTTGTGTTTTTCCCCTTCTGTGACCTTTTTACTGTATTTGTGTATTTTATGTTTTCTCATTTGGAACCAAAGGGCATGTATGGTGGATTTTTTTGTCACTTTTTTATCGCTGGCAGCAATTTCATGTTGCTAATACAGCTTTAGATGACTCATTCACTTTTTGATAGTATGTTGCCAGAAATGCACACATTGGACTCGGGATGCACCAATCTGTCTTTTTCAGTCCCGATAGCGATGCCTGAGCTTTGGGTATCGGCCGATACCGAGTACCGATCCGATAACAGTGTTTAATTAATGAAGTGTATGCCTCACTGTGTGGAAGTGACTTGGATCATTCTTGTATGTGTAAGGCAACATCAAGCTTGACTTAAACATTGCTTTCTTGACTTTGTAAAAAAAAATGTAACACATAAATAAAAAGATATAAATTTACTGAATTATTCTTTATTATTGAAATGATAACTCGTACACCAGCAACTTGGTAAAAAATCTTCAAAATTAACAGGAATAACAATTCAAGTGTAATCGTTTTTAATGCAGCATCAAATTGGTCAACACTTAAAGGGGAAAAAATTCCAGAATATAATGTATATAGTATATAAACTGAAAAGATCGGCCCCATTATCACCGATATCTGATCCGGTATTGGTATCGGTGTATCCCTACATTCGACACTCAACCAAAAAATGTAGAGTGGTTTACTGTAAAAGGAAACTGATTTATATAAAAACTTTGGATTTCATATTGTCCATTGTGTGCAGGTAGAACTGAAACATGAAAAGTAATACAGTAATGCCATCAACTGTTAGTATTTTGAAAGTTGTTGTGCTATTATTGACTATACTGTATATTCCTCTTGGATAGAAAACATGCTAGTGTGTTTTGAAAGAATGATTTGATATTGAGTTGGGTTTGCTGTTTGTTTTTTTAAACCCATATTTATTGATTTTATACATTTAACACATTGTACATACAACACAGAACCTCCCCCCCCCCAAAATGAATATATGGCAGTGTATAAAATAATTTATATATATAAAATCTTACTTGAAAGTAAATAGCTAAACATGAAGTTAAAAGGATATATATTTACAATGAAAATATAATGAAATAAATGAATAAATAAATATATAAATAAATAAAATAAATTACATTGAGAATATGGTCAAAAACAAAAAAACAAAGTACAGCTAACATTCCTCACAATATATCAGTCATTTTTACTCCAACGTCACACCTCCAGTGTCTCTTCAATGTCACCATTTTTAACCAATTCCAAAAACATTTCCAAGATGTCGTAAAACTCCGAAGCTTTCTTCCTAACTATATACTCTACATGTATGTGAGTTTCTCAAGAGACAAACTTGATGTTAAGTTTTCCAACTAGGGGCTAAGAGAGGGGCAACCAACATTTTTCCAACACAGCAATCGAACGCCTGGCTTGCAGTAGACATAGGTCAACCATTTTTCTTTCTCTATGAGTTAGAGAGCAGTCGTCTGGATAAATGCTTAATATACTGTACGCGGCTTAGGACTTATTGGAGAAGAGTAATTTGAGAGATATACCGTATCACAGAAGACCAAAATTGTTAAACCTCCTCACATTCCTACAAGCAATGATATAAAGTACTCATAGCATTGGTCATAGGATCAAATTTGTTTAACATTACAGGGGTGATGTACGTTCTCATTATCCAATTATATAATTTGTATTAATCTTAGTTGTGTGTTGATGGTTTGTGCATGTGCCTTTGAACACATTATACCCCAGTCAGGGTTTGCTGTGTTTTGATAGAATTAGTGTACGTAGAGAACGTTATTTTGCATTTTGAAATGTGGAGTTGGTATTTAATGAACAAAATGTGGTTTTGGGCAGAAAATGTACTGTTTGGCTATTGTGTGATGTAGATGTGTTGCTGTGTTAAGAGTTTAGAAAAAGTATCTTAAGTATAGGTTAACACTTGTTAGCAAAACTGTTGTAGTAGATACAAAGTGTATTGGCACAAAAGGTCACGAATGTGTGCTGGAACGAATGGCCTATATACCTCAACCTAGAGGCATATAGGCAGTTTGGCTATAGTAGCATTAGAGTCTATGTAAATACATAGTATGCGTACTGGATATGCTGCGTGTGTGAAGGGATCAGAAGAGAAAGTCCACAGAGACGCTGAGGGACATGTTGAAGTCCTTCTCGAGAAAAGAAGACGAGTTAGACTCTCAGTCAACACTTGTATATTTAACCTTGAGGGAAGTTCAAGTTAATTGGAAAACACTCTTTGCCTGAGTGCTCTCACCTCATGGCACGTGGTGTAGTTATCATAGCTTATCTTCCCAGTGTATCATAATCCCACATGGCATGCAAGTCAGATTTCATCCAAATCTGATTACTTTCAACTCTCAGGAAAAAGCAAAAAGTATTTGAATTGCATGAACAATATGGCAAGTCATATTACACGCTGCTTTCCTCTTTAGAGATAGTTTTACATAATTTCCCATTCGTTTTGAAATAATGAATAGACAATGGGCTGTATAATTGTGAGAATTTACAATTCAGAGGACTGCGTCGTATAATCACCATGCATAATTCAGAGAGTCGAGCGCATAGGTCACCGGTGGCAGTGGCACAAAAAGTAACTCGGGTCGTCAAGCAAACAGTCGGAAATCAACACTTTTATTGCTCGAAACATTATCTCAAAAATCTCTTTGATGAGGAAACATATTTCTTCAAGATCATAGAGGAAATGTAAGAAAGTACAAGCAGAGCATCCAATTATCTATACGCCTCATATATATATTATCTTTTCAGCTGCTGTAAGTTCAGAGGAACTCACTGATGTGTGAAGAGGCACCGGCGGTATAAAAGCAGGTATTACATAGTTGGCCAGTGAAAGCTACACCTGTACTGAGTGGATCCTTTCTGCCCCTCTCACATCCTCTGGCCTCACACCTCAGTTTGTGCATATAAATTACATTCCAAAGTGTGTATGGATAGCCCTTGTTCATACTCAAGGTCTCTTGTTTCAAAGGCATGCTAATGTCTTTCACAGTGAAACTCCTCTCAGCGGCCCTCTTTTAACTGCCAGAGCAACTGTGTAGGAGATGATTGGGACTCTTCAACCATCTTTCCTCTTGAATATTCATACATTTTTAATGGCACATATATATCCACAAATCCTAAACAAAGACGTTCAGGACTGGGTTACCTATCGGAGATGATTTTGCTTCAGATAGTTTTGTCTTTTTCCACTTAAATTATTATTGTGGGTGTTAAAGAAATTAGTAAAAATCTTTCCGTGTGTACATCTCATGCTGTTTGAGAGATCCATACTGTGTTAGCACCAACTAGTTATAAAATTCTCACTTTTAAATTGTTTCTTTGTAATTGCCGTGTTTCAGCACAGGCTATACTTTCAGCTCCGTATTTGGGTATAGCTTCCCCTCGAGCAATTAATTAATGCTACAGTACAAACAGCCCATGGATTCGCTCATGAATATTAAAATCTACCTCTTGCATATCATTTCTTATGCAGTGTTGTAACGCAGGGCGTTGCAGAGGCAGGCGTCAGGGCTTCAAAGCCAGTTGGACTTTCTGTACTGCGCCTATCTGTCCCCGCATTTATTTGATAAAGTGAGACAAAATGTCATACTAGCATGTGACATTACATACTTCTAAATGTAATATTTTTCACATTTTATAATTTTTTTCTCTTATTTTGTTACTTTAGCTTTTTTTTTTTTTTTTAAATGTTTACACTAATTTAATTTTACACTGAGTGTCCACTTTATTAGGTACACCTGTACAGTCTAATGCAATCCAATACAACTGTTCTGCCATAAAGTCGATGCCTATAATGTTCAGGTTATTTTTACACTGTCATAAAGGTGTTAATTAAATTATATGTGTTAGCATTGATGTCATAGTTAGAGATGGTGTTGTACTCTACTCTAAAATTAGAAACACCTCTCAATATAATGTAGTCCAGTTCTACACCACCTTTAAGTATGAGCTCAATAATAAACATGTAAACTGATTTACATATTTCTTAAAATGTCCCAAGAAATTAGCATAATAAACTTTGTATAGATAGTTGTACCTAATTAAGTGACCACTGACTAACTGTATAATAATTACTTATCATAAATCTTAAACAGCTTCCCTTAATTAATTAAATACACAGGATCAAGACTATAAAAAGGTATTTTTCTCAGAAAAAGATAAAAGCGAATACACACATATATATATATATATATATATATAAAATTGAATAAACTACATTTATTTGAATAAAGCATTAGCAATTGTTTATGATATTTGCACTATAATGTTGAGCTATCAATATCTTTGCAAAATAGCAGTTTATTCACATTTATGTAGCTTTTTGTCCTTTCTGAAATTATCTTTTAGTACTAAACGTATTTGTTATTCTTTTAGACTTTTGAAGCCCTCCTTCTTTTTCTCCAAATAATTAATTAAGTCATAGTACAGAAAATTCACAATCTGACTTGAAACTAATACGTTTTACTGAATTTAAGGGAACAAAACGTTTCAACTGTATTTATTTTTTTATATCCTCGCTCACAGGTTCACTTCACGCAGCATTAAAACATCTGATTCTCCGTCCAGTGCGTCTCACAAATGTTCTGCTGAACCACAGTCTGTTTTAATGTTACACATGTTTATTAATGACATTTTACAAGAGGGCACTGTCATATCTGTTAGTCTTAAACATGTCAGCGTGCGTAAATGAATTCCACAAAATAAACAGGCACAAACACTGTTTACCATATTTAATAGAACAAAAAATATACAATTCTAATGTATCCGTTCAGACGATTTCTATTCTCTTTGTTTCACTCTTCATGTGTATTCATAAGAGTTGCTTCATATGCAACCTCACTTCATTAGAGTAACATTTATGAAAATTACGTATTATGTATTGAAATTACAGCAAAGCGAACGCGGGCCTATTATTAACGCTTGAACTACATCTGTACCGACATTAGAGTCACGTCGGCTTGATATTAACGTAGGTGACGTCTCGCTAAAGTTACAACAGCTCAACCACGCAAATGTACAACAACACTGACAAGAACAGGATATCTTTGTATTGGTTAAGTTAATGTATGTAGTAATATGGCTCTAATTAGGAGGAGAGTAAAGTCAGGAAACAAGTGAAAAAGGAACTAAAACTACAAATTAAAGGTTAATTTCAAAGTGTAGTAGTTTAAGCACAATCATTAAAAACATTGTTGAATTTAATTGTAAATTTGAAGTATACAGTACAGTTCTCAGATATTCATACAGAAACAGACAGTGAATGTCAAATTAAAAGACACAGAAAGCAACACAATATAAAGCAAGAGGAAAGAAATCACAGTACAGTACAGAAAACATTTTGACAGACTGAATGCTTTACCTGCTTATTTCCTTTGACGACAAACAATCCATTTCTTGCTTGGAGTTTCAACATAAATCCTAAAGTTAGAGTAACGTTACAATCCTTTTTCCTTCACCAACGGGCTTCATGTGTGTCCTCGTCTGGTGGCTGCTGCCGCTGTGCTTTTATACTGGTTTAACTTGCAAAATTATACCTTTGACCCCAAGTAGGGCTGACATTCCTTGAAAGTAAAATCTTGTGCGGAGCGAGCGTGGCGTTTGGTTTTGCAATGGTAAGAGTAGACTTTGTATTAATTGAGGTATAATGATATCCCTTGCTTGGATGTTGGTGAATAATGTATCTCCATGCAGATAATAGATGAATATGTTCATATATTCATTTATTAATTTATACGTTTCAAATGCAATTTAGATTGCCCTTATATTTCCATTAGTTGTAAAACATCTCTCATAAATATGTCATAAAACATACGTTTGGTTGTGATAATTCAAACTTTGGGAAAGCAAGGATCTCAGCATATAAAACAAGGAAAATGTTACACTCCACTTCTCTGTTTTTTTCCTCACTTTGTCCTTTCTTTTCTCCTGCTTGTGTAAAACCTTGTGTTCAATGTCCTTAGTGTATCTCCTCCTCTCTCCTTCTCTTTCTTGTTCGTTTCTGAAGATGAGCTGAATGGGAGAAAAGCCCCGATAAACACGCCGCAAAGTTCTGCAAAGTTTTACAAAGTATTACAAAGTAAAAAAGGAAATGCCAGCTGAGGAGACGCCGCCGGGCTTCAGGCGGTGGAAGTCACATGCCAGAGGGACCGTACAAAGGCTGGTAAATGTTACCGGTGATAAATAAACATTATTTAAAAGATGTGTCAGCTCCTGTTAGAACGTAGCCGTGCTTCATTTGTTTCGCTGCTCTGAGGGTATAAGGAATATTTAATCACTCCTCTGAATGATATGAATAATCACAGATACCATTTTCTGGGAGCCACAAGCACACGCACACACATTAATGATGACTGATGTTTCAGATTTACATACTAACGATTTGAATTTGTGCACATGTAAAAACAATATAGAGTTTAAATATTACATGCTCTCTCAAGAATGATCTGTACAAAGCACAACAGTTATTGTTCAGATAGAGCTAAAGACAATAGTGTTAATAAAGTGATGGATCTTTGCAACTCAATATCAGTGTATTTTGGTGCCTAAACAGTAGATATCACTGCTTTTCTGTCGTAAGTGATTGTCTTTTATTTTACTTTTATTGCCAAGACCTCATAAACCCAGACACTGTAAATTGGAGTATTTGGAGAAAAGACCCAACTGACTTGGACAAACAGTGTAAAGAAAATTGCAAAGAAATCTATTATGATAACAATAATATACTAAACTTGCTGAAGCTGAAACTAACGATTATTTTCATTATCGATAAATCCGCTGATTATTTGATCAATTAATCGTTAGTCGATTAAATGTCAAAAATAGTGAGAAAAGGGCCCATTGCAACTTCCCAACACCAACGTGATGTCTTCAAATGTCTTGTTTTGTCCAACCAAAAGTCCAGAACTCCCAAAAGTATTGAGTTTTCAATGATGTACGAGAAAGAAAAGCAGAAAATCCTCACATTTAAGAGGCTGGAACTAGAAATGTTTGACATTTTTTCACTATCTTTTCTTGAAAAATGATTGAAACGAATAAACAATTATCAAAATAGTTGCCAGTTATTTTTCTGTCAATCGACTAATTGTATGATGGACTGATCGTTTCAGCCCTACTAAACTTACACTGATAGGTCGAAACCTTTTAAAGATAAATGTTCTCAAATAACTGTATTTGGGAAAGTTGAAGACCTTTTACAGTGATAATTGTTGAGATTCTTGTTTTTGCATGTTGCAAAGTGCTTAGCTTTTTGTTGTGGTGTTTCTGCACAAAATCACCTGTCAATTGCACACTGTGGTGGGAAGTGTAACAGCTCATTCCTTTAAATTTCCGTCTATGAAGTAACATTTTCACTCTCTTTTTGTGGCAACAGCAATAAAAGTCTACAGCAGAGGATTTTTTCTCCTGCTGGAAAGACCCATTAGCCTCTACGACTGTGTTCAGCTCTGCTCCGCTGAAACACTTTTTAACAGTAACGGTGTTGCATTGAATGTCCTGCTGTAAGTCGTTGTACTGGCTTCCACTGTAGCAGCAAACGAAGGCAGTTCTGCATCCTCATTACGTTATTCTCAGGCAACATTGAAAGTATAGTGAAATATACAGTACGTTTCATGACACAAGATGCTAACATCTGTGGTGTTTATAGACTGTGTTTGGGTTTCATTGTGGATCTTTTAGTTTTCATCCCCAACACACCAATTAAACTAAACTAAACTAAACTAAACTAAACACTACTAATGTTTGTGGCAGAGCTGGAAAAAGCATTATTTTTGAAATTTGCAAGACTTAATATTAGGGTTGACCCAAATGCTTCAAAGCTTCGACCGTTGCCATGGTATTCGACCTCCAACTCACTATTTGAATGGTTCGTTTTTTAATATATATATATATTTTTATATACTGTATAAGCATGTAGTAATAAGATATAAATCCCCAAATAGCCTATGAAGTAAGGAATAATCCGACAACATTATTCATTATTCATATTCAGCATAAATTATTATTAGTAATTTTCAGACGGATATCGCTGTTTGTTGTGTTTAGAGGCGTGTGTGTACAGTAATGCGTAAGCGGCGCTATCCCGGGCACTGAAACGGGGGAGATGGAAACAGACAGACAGAAGAACATGTCAGCCTTCCGCGCCACAAAGCTTCAAATACCTTTGAATATTTCTCACCAAAGCTTCGAAGCCCAAAACACGATATTGGGGACAGCCCTATTTAATATTAAGATTCAATAAAATGACTACTGGTTACGTAAAAGGACTGCTGATCCCACTGAGAATCAAAACCCCACTGTGCAACTTTATCAACAATGTGAAGCAAAACAGCAATATTGACGTCAGACTCTGCGGGGTGGGAAATGGATTTAGTTGCGGAGCCGCTCTGTTTGTATTGGCCTGTGTGTAACCTCCCCAGTCTAGTCCTCAGCAGAAGATGTCATGCCAGTCTCTTTCCCATCGGCACACAGGACACCTGCTTGTTGGCATGGCGACATCTGAGCCTCTGGGACGAGCAAAGGGGCATCTGTTCAGCAGACAGAGGGGCTGAACGGGTTGCCCTTAGCGACAGGCTTCTGAGCAGGACTTGGCATCTGCACACACATACACACATTGGATAAATGAGGAGGGTTTTCACAGTGTGATTTGGAAATGATTTGCCCTGATACAGGCTCATCATTATGTAACACATTATCTACCTACCTACCTACTTATGGTTCCTCCACAACCAAAGCTACATAAAAACAAGTCCGTAAGATCTAAAATTCTGGTTTTCTTTGCACATTTCATTATTAACTTAATTCTTCTGCTGTTACAGTATGGTATTTATCACCCTGCTAACTCACATAAAATAATTTACTGTAATTATAGTAATACCAATTTAATGAAGCTTTTAGTGGGATGTGAACATTTTAGTTGTCAACAGATTGAAGACATTTTTTTAGAAATGATCACACTACTGTAAAAGGTGTCGAATATAGACATACGTTGGCAACATCTGTCTGAAAACATCTGTACTGGTATTGGCCAGTATGTTCTGTATTTGCTGTGAAGAGATCCTCGATCTAATTTTCCTGTCATCATTCCTTCTCGTTTGAACTCTTCCCTTCCTGCCTTGCCATCTGTTCCCTCATCATGTTCCTGTTGCTCGAAGTGAACATCTTCTTGTTTTAGCAGCCTTGAACGATGTAACGTATCTCATTTTTATTATTTCACTTTATTTTAGAATGAAAGAAGTGTAACATTTTATGAAATATGATCAGTTACTGTGGGTTTTGCTCAGGTTAATCCTCATGTCAAGATACAGACTGGGACGATTGCTAACAGGTGCATGTTTAATTGATCTGTGTCACATTTTTTGAAACCAGTGCACAGTGGATAAACTGGCTGACATTATTATAGTAAGATTAACATCCTTCTGCATTATCACAATAATAATTTTCATGTCATTCTCCACATGTCATCTTTTAGGACAAATTTATACACTTTTATCACCACTGTCAGTAAATAAAATATGCATTTTAATAGAGTTAAAATCTATTCATCAATATATGAATGAATATTTATTCTATTTGTCAGGTTTGAAGGTGCGTTACCTGCAGTCTTCTCCTTTTTTAACCTTCACTAAATGCTTAAGCAGCATTTTATTCTCATTTCAGTCCCAGGGAATACATTTTCTCAGAGTGAGTTTAATATCTTTTTTTTGCATTATGTGCCACGATGATGGATTATCTTGATTGTAGATCCGAGCGTTGACAAGGGGGAAGGGGGGGAGAAGCAGGATAAACTGTCTTTTGGTGGCGTTTGTCCTACTTCACAGACCTATCAACGCAGGACAATAAATCTTATGAATGCATATTTAACACTGAATCAATGTACACTGTAGCTTGAAGGTTAACCTGCATTTTTGTTCAAATTTGTTATTCAAATGCAGCCTGCCTGGTATGGCAGCCTTTGTCCATTCACAGCACTCATGCATGGTTCACTGATTATCTGTGAGTTACTGTAAAAAGGAATTAAAACAACACATGACCTTAAATAAAACAGGGTTTCCATCTGGATCTCTTTAAACTGAATAGATTTGTTTAGCTACAATTCAAGTCATTAACCTTGAAGACCAAGGTTCAGCTAATTAGCTGGGACAGACAGCAGAGGTTGACCCCAAACCTCTGTACTCCGTCTGACATCATAAAGCGAGGGCCTCCTCTTGTGTCCAAACATGAACATCATCATTCGGAAATTGTCTGAAGAAAACAAAGAATGCAGACCTAGAGATATTGTACGATTTCCTCATTTATTTCTATATTCATTCTTATATGAATCTAGACTGAGACAGCCAAGGCCTCAGGCGACATAATTAGTCTATTGTAACAAGCGTTCCGTTTACTGTCAGTGTGCGCCATGGTCGTTGTGTGTGTGTGTGTGTGTGTGTGTGTGTGTGTGTGTGTGTGTGTGTGTGTGACTGTGACTTCACTGTCTGTGCCGATGTGTGTGCAACGTAAAACCATCATGCGGCACGTGTGTAAATTTGGCCGGCAAAAAAATGGGTGTACTGTATGAGACTGATCAGCTGACAACCGGCCAGTTTCAAACGGTGGCTGATTGATCGGTGCAAAACTTGCCGCCTACATTAACCGCAATTAAACTCGGTCGCTGACAGTTTGGTTGGATGATCGGGAATGTTATGCTAGTAGCGGCTAATGTAGCCAAAGATGCTCTATAACAAAGATCATGCATTTCAAGCTTCGCCAATAATTTTAAATGGTATGCACTTCCTGTCTCCTAAGTGGGCGTGGTCGTGTCGTGTTCACCCCCCCGCCCCTCCGATACCCCCACCTTGTATGGAAGTGTTGTGAACATTGTATGGATGGTTGAAAGCAGATTGGGTTATATTTGCATAATGTATTTATATTTTCTTTTGCTAACATTAGATATTTACACAGCTAAAAGCCATATTTAGCATTATGAAAATCAGTTCGCTAGGGCGTTAGCAAACGTTAGCTGACGGATCTTGCGAGATTGTGTTGCTGGGAAGGGTTGTCCAGAATACCATTTTTTTGGGCTTCGATGAGAAATATTCAAAGCTTCAGGACAGCGCTGCTGCCAAACTACCGTACACAGACACACCTCTACACATAACAAACAGTGATATCTGTCTGAGAATAACTAATAATTATTACTGTTGAATATTAATAATGAATAATGTTGTGGGATTATTCCTTATTTCATAGGATATTTGGGGATTTACACTTTATTATTACATATTTATATATATAAAAAACAAAAAACAAAGCATTCAAATACTGATTTGAAGGTCGATTACCATGGCAACGGTCG